>JAUCMX010000002.1:4807265-4864765 GCA_033459395.1 Hemibagrus guttatus | reverse complement strand
CGGCCTCTCTTTCTCTGTCAGTCTCTGTCTCCCTCATTCTCTCTCTCATTCTCTCTCTCTCTCTCTCTCTCTCTCATTCTCTGTCTGTCTGTCTCTCTCTCTCATTCTCTCTCTCTCTCTCTCATTCTCCTGTCTGTCTCTCTCTCTCTCTCTCTCTCTCATTCTCTGTCTGTCTCTCTCTCTCTCTCTCATTCTCTGTCTCTCTCTCTTTTTCTGTTTTTCTGTCTCTCTCTCACTCTCATTCTCTGTCTCTCTCTCTCTCTCTCTCTCTCTCACTCTCATTCTCTGTCTCTGTCTCTCTCTCTCTCTCATTCTCTGTCTCTCTCTCTCTCTCTCTCTCTCTCTCTCTCTCTCGTTCTCTGTCTGTCTCTCTCTCTCTCTCTCTCTTTCTGTCTCTTTCTCTCTCTCGGCCTCTCTTTCTCTGTCAGTCTCTGTCTCCCTCATTCTCTCTCTTGGTCTCTCTCTCTCTCTGTCTCTGTCTCTCTCATTCTCTGTCTCTCTTAGTCTCTCTCTCTTTTTCGGTCTCTGTCTCTCTCTCATTCACTCTCTCTCATTCTCTCTCTCTCTCTCTCTCTCTTGTTCTCTCTCTCTCTTTTCACTGTCATTCTCTCTCTCTCTCTCTCTCTTTTTCACTCTCATTCTCTCTCTCTCTCTCTCTCTCGCTTTCTCTCGTGTTCACTCTCTCTCTTTTTCACTCTCAAGTTTCTCGGCGTGTGACGCGGTGTAGTAGACGCCAGTATGACGTCTGCCCCCACGCAGGGAACGCCGACTCTCTCTCTCCGTAACGGGTGCAGGTGTGTACCTGAGCCCAGTGTCAGTATTGAAGAGCTGCTGGAGGTTGTCAGAGAGCAGGTGGGGTTCGACAACATACTGTCAGCCTTGCGCATGAACAAGGCCATCGTTGTTTTCTTTAAAAGTGAATCTCTGGTGAATCAGTTGTCTGTGGACGGATTATGGGTGAGAGGAGCTCATGAGACTGTTACCCCGTTGTCCGCCCCAGCCACCAGAATCACCATGTCTAATATTCCGCCTTTTGTCCCTAACGACGCCATCACTAAGGAGTTAAAGTGTTTCGGTAAAATCACAAGCCCCATTAAAATGATCCCAATGTCTGTCTCTAACACTAATATTAATAACACTGACCATCATACGGAGGATAATGAAGGAGAAGGTTCTGTCCAGGTGAATGGAGCTACTGAGGAGGTGAAGGGGCAGAAGGAGGTGAGTGAGAAAGATGTAAGAGTTGTAAATGATGAACAGCCTGGATGTAGCTTTGTTTCTGTAAATACAGTGATTGAGACTGTTTCTAATGAAAAGACCGAGGCTCAGGGCAGTGCTGAGGGTATGTGTGTGTCCACTGATGCAGTACAGGCCGGAGGTTCAGAGGAAGGTCTGGCTGATGGTTTTGATGGGTCCTCCCAGCTTACTGAGGATAGCATGAGAGATGAGGAGCAGTGGTCAGATATTACTGAAATAGAAGTGGCTGAAAAGGACTTCTACACTGTTGAGGAAATTAATGTATTTCTTGATAACACTAAAGGGAAGGCAGGTGTAGAGGTAATTGATTTTTTTCCTAACCTTGATAAGTTTATCTCCTCTGTGATGCGGGCACGAAAAGTGTGCGATTATAGAGATCTCTCAAAGCAGAGACGATACAGGTTAAAGAAACATATCACCGCAATTAGACGAGGAAAACTGCCTCGTGATTAAAGGCTAACGAGAGGGAAAACAAAATAAGTATGGTTTCTTACATCTGTACATCTATTTCTTTCTCATGGTGAAACACGGCATGATAAAAGTTAGCACAGGTGTTTAACTCTGCTGTGGCTCTGGACTGGTTTTATAAATCCTGGAACACAAGTAACAGTTTTCTCAAAACATCAGCTGTCTCCATGACACTTCCTGATCATAAAGTCATCATCACTGAATGTGCTCTGGCTAAAGAGACATGGACGGTGTGTAAAGCTGCACATGAACATCAGACGCATAATCCAAGGGGCAAAAATGAACAGAGTACTTCTGACCCAGTGGAGATGCGCAGACCGACCGTGGATGTTCACGCGACCCTCTACGCTGCTGAGAACGTGGATAAACGGTGCAGAAGTGACCTTCTACAGGGCTAACCATAGAGCAGAGGGACTCTTGGGAAACGGAACTGACCGTTGATGAGGTGACTGCTGCTATGGTGGCGCTCTCTCCACGTCCTGCTGGAATCTTCCTGCTGGAATCTAAAGGACCTTGTGGTCTGTTACTGGGAGCGTTCACGTTGAACTTTGGTGTTCCTAAACTTTTGCCAGCATGCAGTTTTAATTTTGTTCTCAAAGAAGTGTTTAAACAGCTACAGAGAGCTGGAGACCCGTGGCACTGTTATGTTCCGGGTACAAAACCCTTTCCTAATGCTAAGCTAAAGGAACACTGAGTGATCACGGACACTGGAACGTCTAAGCAAGTTTTTTCATGATGGCTTCCCGACCTTTTCTGTCTGTCATTGGTGTTTTCATTGAACTGACACTGAATGACTTTAATGTCTGACTTTCCTTTCTTTCTTTCTTTCTTTCTTTAATTTTATTTATTTTGTTATTATTATGCTTTATGATATTTATGTATCTATGTCTTGTCTTTGTCTTGGTTTTGTTTATACTATATTTAAACTTACACTGATGTGTGCTTTTTAACTTTTGGTAATTAAAGAGATGTTTAAAAGTCAAGTCTCTCTCTCTCTCTCTCTCTCTCTCTCTCTCTCTCTGTGTGTGTGTGTCTCTCTGTCCTGTCATACACACAACTAACTTTTTCCTGGCACATCAATTTAATATCCCACTGACTGATAAATCCGCAGCAGCCGTCAAAAAAAAACCCCATGCTGTCATTCAAAAGCAGAAGCTTCTAAAGTCCAGCCTGTCATGTGAGTGTAGCACTTTGCAGGACAGGCAGTAATGGTGCAATCCTGACAGTGCTGCTCGTTCAAGCGACTCCTCTGATTGCTGCTGATTGTAGAGCAGAGAGCTGTACGGAGGTGCGAGAGCGATGAGGCTCTGATAGGATGCCCCCCCCCCCCCATTTAAAAAACCCAGAGTGAATGGATTCAGATAAATTTTTCAGAGAAGCATCACAGCTCAGGGATCATCGTTAAATGTTCATGCGAGCATCACAATGAGCATGCTCTGTACCCGTAAAGATGATCATAGTGTTACGGTGATTTTTGTCAAACTGGAGTCTGATTGGTTCTCACTCATGAGAATTTTACTCAAATGTATTCCTCTAAAAAAAAAAAAAAAAAAAACAAGGCTGCACTATTTTAATATTTTTATATTATTTTATATTATTTTATATTAATATTTTTATTTTAATATTTGTTCATTTCTAATATTTAGCATTTTATTTTATGCCTTTAACTATTAATCTAATTCTTTAAAAAAATAAATAAATAAATAACTTTGATCTGTAATTAAAATGTATATATTAATAATTACTCAATTACTACATCACTGACTATATTAACTGTTCCATCTGTTTTAAATTGGGCAGAATATACCAAAATTCAATTTAATACATTTTAGTGAAAAGAGGGAAATGTAGTGAAAATAGTGCTGTAGTTGTGTTAGATCTGCATGAAGTCCTCTCTCCCTCATCGCATTTGTTGGTACCTCTGATTTTTCCCCACGTTCCCACTTTTGTGCAGCTTTGTCCTAGTTCACTCAGTCGCCGGTAAGCGAGGCATCGTTTCTGCACCTTGTACCTTTTCGCCACTGGCCTACTTCATCAGCAGTGCCATGTGAGCTGTGCACATCACGTCCACTGTGGGCCATGTACAGAGAGAGGATAGAAGAATGAGAAGTCTTCTCTATGAAAGGAACTTGGTATTAATGGTGGATTTGGTTCATGCAATAAATAAAGTTGCGCTTGCTATCTGATTTGTTTCTTAGAACTAAATGAATTCCTCTAAATGCCCGCTCTCTCTCCTTGGCCTCTCTCCCGGGCGCCGTGGCTAGCCCACCAGTCCTGCCCCTGCAGTCACCCACACAGAGGACTGAGCGAGAGAACAGCATAGAGGCACATAGCACTGTAACCTCAGGCGTTAGGAACTCGTCTGTCCTGTCTCTGCTTTTTATAAAGTAGGGCACCTCCATCCATGTCAGCGTGACAAGTGGGAATCGCTAATACACTCCACAAAGCCTGGAAAAAAAAAAACCTCTCAATGACACCTGCACCACTCAGTAACTCATATTATTCTTACTCAAGAGTGACACGTGTAAGGTGGTTAGATAAATGTTATTTTTTCCAAACTACTTTTAGCAAGACCAGCCGTTAGTGATTGGATGATAATTTACACCTGCGTAAAATAACAAGATTTACACCAAAATTTGATTTGTTCCAGTTCTAAAATGATTCCCGAATAATAAATATCGGCGCTTTCGCATAACACGACATTAAAAACCACATTGTTAGTTGTGATAACGTGCAATAAACACATTTGTTTCACAGATTGTTGAGCAAGAGTTAATAATCTGTGTTTAACTCTTATTAGTCTTAATTGTCCATGTTAGACCTTTTGTTTCCACATAACATCATGTGACTCCAGTTTATGATTTTAAGAGCCGATAAAACGGCAGTGGAGGCTCGACAATTAAGCTTGATTAGAAGGTTGGGTGTTCAAGCCCCAGCACTGCCAAGCTGCCACTGTTGGGCCCTTAACACTCCGTATCATCACCGAACCTGCACTCCGACCCCAGATTTCTAACAAGCTAGGAGATACATAGAAAAGAATTTCACTGTGCTTTAATGTTTATGTAGCAAAAATAAAGACCGCTTCTTAAAAGCTGGACACGTCAATAACACTTTAATACGTCTTCCATATTCTGAAGCAGACTCGGAGTAGGAACAGTAATAGTCGTAGTCCAGAACAAAAAAGTGAAACGTTTACTGGAAATCAATTCATGTCTCATATTCTAAGGTCAGGATCAATGACTATGTTGTTTAACAAACTATTGAGCTTGAATTAATAATCATAGTATATTCACACTTAGGAACGATCAATGTCTGGCTTTTTTTTAGGAAAATACAAAAGGTAAATCATTTCCAGATCACTTGAGACGTTTAGAGGAATTTAGCATGATTCATTATCCTGATTTCTGTTGCTCTGTCTTAACATTCTCAGTGGTATATCTACACAAAACCCTTCATTATGTAAAGTATGATTTTGCCCCAGATTCTTTTTTTTTAATTGACAATAAGTTAATGAATACATCAGAAACATTTTGTATGTGAGTATAATGTTGTATCCTTAGTGCTCGTAGTATTCCTGCACATGGACACTCCAGCTCTTTTTTTTATTAATTTTTTTTTGTAGAAAAACTTGACTTTTAACATGACTTAATAACATTATCCATGTTTATAATCTGTGAAAGATTGGGGTTTATTTTAAGTGAATTTAGGTTCCTGATTCCTGGAAAATAGTCTGTATAACATGGTTGTGATAAGGTTTTGCTTTATTACAACTGATAATGTTCAATTTTATATATATATATATATATATACATATATTATTGAACATTAAACTAATATATATATATATATATATATATAATTCTTACTTAAATCTCCAATAATGTTTATTTTTATAATTTAATTACATATTTAATTATTATAATTTTTATAATAATTTTTAGTAGTGATTTCTTACATGTCTGATTTTAGTTTTATTAAACCAGTTTAATTATAGACAATTCACCTCTCGTATGCGTTTCTTTCAGTAATGCCACAACTTTAATGTCAAGTCGACATTTGTGTCTCTTGTTTGCGAAGCATTTCAGCTTTATTGTTGAAATACTTTCATTTCCAAACCTTGACCTGCAAGTTTCAACTACATTTTTAACCTTGTAACTTTTATTTATGTATCTTAAAATGAGCAAAAAGTTATGCATCAGAAAATGTAAAAATGTCATCTCTAGCTGATGGCTTGTTGGAGGGTGTTCTTGTCCCGTCCTTGAACACTGAAGTGTGTGAGTGCGTTGCTTTGGCAGAGTAAAGAGTAAAGGAATAAATCAGACTCTCGCCTCTCGCTCAGCCTGTGGGCAGTGGACGGAGTTAGAAAAAGAGCCGAGTCAGGTTCAATAAAAACAATTTTCAGTGTGTTCCCTTGTTTATGATGTTTGTGCACTCGGTTTTATTTCCACAGCTTCCAGCACCGGGGCTGGTGTAAAAGAATGGCTTCCAGCCAAAACTGAACTTCTTATTGCAGGGGAAATGTGTAATTTGAGTCGTTTTTCCTTGGGTATTGGTTTCCTAAAACACTGTGATAGAAGATTGGCTCGATGACTGATGGGAAGGATTGCTATCTGAGCTGTATTAGAGGTGAAAGTGCACTCTGCCTCATTTCAGACCTGTTTTAGGCAGAAATTGTACAAAAAGTGGCTGCACAATTTTTAGGTTGGGTTTGATTTGGATTTTTATTTTATTTTATTTTTTTTAAATTGTGGATTAAGAGAAAAGCGTATCGTATATCAGATCCTGTAACAAAACGTCAGAGACTGGAATTGGATTTGGAAACAAAATGTCAACCACTTGACTGGTTTGCTTTTGTTGAGACTTGCTTTGTTATATTTAAGGTTTATTAGATTTCTTGTATTTAAAATGTAAGTGATTTTCGTGTGCAAGTTCTTCAGCTAGAAAAGGTTAAGGCGGTTTGTTTTAATAGGAAGCGATATCTGATGGTTATTAGTATCAGCTGAATCTCAAAGTTCCAGTATTGTATCAGCAAAAAAAAGGGTTATATTTATTCGTTTGTTTGTTCATTTGAAGATATGCGTACACGAATATCACTAACCACCTTTAAATATTTTTAAAATACAAAAATTCATAATATTCATAATTCTGATGATGAAAAACTTAAAATTAGGCTCATAATATCACTAGTTCAATATTTTTAATATCAATATTTTTAAAAATATTTCTAAACATATTTTATGTTCAGGTGACCAGCTTAGTTGACTCTCTTTATTTATTTATTTTTTTTTAATTGTTCAAAACTGTAATTATTATTTAAATATGAATGAGCGTTCAATACTTTACTTTATCCTAGCTAAAATGTTTCATAATGATTCGTGTTTAATAAATATAATATGTTCGCTAATATTCTTTAAACAAATTAGCCCGTATTGTTCAGTTTCCAGCATCATCTGTTTACTTTGCTGAGAATTAATGCAAATACAAATTGTTTTTGTCAACAGATCAGACTTTATTCTGCATTCGGTTAACAGGATTTGGTGTTAAGGAGAGAAAAAAAAAAAGTCAAATGAAATGTGTCAAGTTTAATTAGCCAATTAACATGCACACAAACCTGAGTGTATTTGTCAACAGCTTTGTGGTTTATGAGACGTTTTATAACTTGTACATTTTATACCTATTTGTGAAGGATTGCTTTAATTGTCCTTTTTTTTTTCACTTTCAATGACACGTCAGAAGAGCTCATCTTTTATGTGATGTTTATCACTCTGTAAAGAAAACCAGCAAATTTCTGCAAATATTTCCACTCCTGAAAACATTCCTGCCTGCAATTATACCATTATACTGAACTGCAACTGAATTAGTAATTATATAGTGTATGTACGTTATGTGTAGCAGTAAGGAATCAGAAAGAAGATAATGTGCTGTAAATAAACAGATACTGTAGCTGTAGCTTGTGTTGCTTGCGTGGTCAGATGAGTGTATAAACCGAGGGAATACCAGTGAGCAGACCTTTGAGTGGAACAGAGCTGCTGGAAACTGCACATAACCACACACACACACACACACACACAGGCCCACACACAGTTTACACTTTGCTCAAGGTTAAAGAAGTGGTACAGGTGGTCTTTTGCACAAAATCAGCAACTTTACCCACATGTTAGATCTCACTCCCGTGACCTTTACTTGCGTATTCAAGTGTGAAAATGAGCGTGTTGTGCTTGTGCATGGAGGAAGGAAAGATTACACCGACTGTGTAAAACGCTGTGTGATTTTGAAAGCGCTAGTTCGGGTCTGTCAGTGATTAGTCAGAGATCTCAGCTCAGCGCTGTATTTATGACAGGAAGCTGATTGTATTTGGTTTGCTTAGCACAGTCTCTGAAAATCGCTTTCTTGAGTTCTTCTCAGTCTTGGCTCGATTCTGACAAGACGTCAAAAGATACTGTAAAGGCTGGCACAGATTCTTGGCCTGGAATGAATTCTGTTTTATTTACATAGCACTGCGAGCAACATGGCACTGCTAACTTGGTCAGAAAGCTGAATTACACAAATCCAGATGTGGATTAGAGCCTCTTCTGGGTGACACCGGATAGTGCCGTTATAAATCATTGCTCTTCTACAGCTGTATACCGTAAAGTCATACTGTACTGAATGTGTTGAATGATGTGCAGCATGAGTGTACATGAATGAGTCCTGTTCGATGATTACAGTAGTGAGATTAGCATTAACATCTTACACATACTACACTGTGCACAGAAGGTCAGTTCTGAGCACCGTCAGCTGTTTCTGTGCTGATTTTTCAGCTGATTTTTTTCAACATTTTTTCAAATGTTTCAGTGAGTCAAGTTTTTTTGTATCTTGTCATTCAACCTCATAAGGACAATTGAGGCGAATCTTAAAAAAAAAAAAAAAAAAAGAAAAGGAAAGGGGGGAAAAAGGCTTTTGCTTGTGGTTAGACATCACAGACAGTGTCACATGTATAATAAAGTACAGATTTGAAAATATTCCTTGTTTTATATTATTAAGAAGAAAATTGCCCATGTGAGGGGGCACGGTGGCTTGGTGGTTAGCACGTTTGCCTCACACCTCCAGGGTTGGGGGTTTGATTCCCACCTCCGCCATGTGTGTGTGGAGTTTGCATGTTCTCCCCGTGCCTCGGGGGTTTCCTCCGGGTACTCCGGTTTCCTCCCCCGGTCCAAAGACATGCATGGTAGGTTGATTGGCATCTCTAAATTGTCCGTAGTGAGTGAATGAGAGTGTGTGTGTGCCCTGCGATGGGTTGGCACTCCGTCCAGGGTGTATCCTGCCTGAGATGCCCAATGACGCCTGAGATAGGCACAGGCTCCCCGTGACCAGAGAGTAGATCGGATAAGCGGTAGACAATGAATGAATGAATGTATTGCCCATGTGGATGTGACCTTTTTTGTGTATTTTATGGAATTTTTTTCAAATTGATTTTAAGAGGTTTTAAGCTCATTCCACCTCAGATTATTGGACTGATTTACCAGTTACATCACATCAGGCTGGGATTTAGCGAATGTTCAACTGTTAGTTATTTATTATACTAAATACTTAAGAATGTTAAAAATAGCAGGCGAAGAAGAATGATGATGATGATAAAGAAATAAAGCTCTTTTTTTTTTTTAAATAAAACAAATTTTGAAAAGGCACAATATTTAAGTTTGGATATTTCAGTCTGGCTTATTTTTAGCATTTTTAGTTGTGCTTTTATACTGAAAATATACTTGAATTAATACAGAAATAAATACAGAAAATCAATAGTAATGGAATAGAAGCTAGAAAGCTTGTAGTATATAAAGAAAGAAGTGAAATGAATAAAATAAAATGAATAAATAAATATCCCAATTATATTTACTTTAAAAAAACAAAACAAGAGATTAGACTGACATTTATTGCATTTTTTATTTTTTTTTTTTTTTATTTTAAATAAATAAAATGTTGCTTTGTCTTGTTCCTGCCCAGCGGCATTTCCATTAGCAGTGATTTTATTATAGGAAACCCAGTGCTTTCAGCCAAATACTACATGCTTAAATCAACAGTGCAGATGTTTTTCATATTTGAAGAAAGTTTGTCCTTGCGCTTTTTCTGATGATGTAAAACTATAGCACTCTCTATAGCTCCCTCGTTGAATTGAATTTGCTCCTGCGATTGTTTCTTAATCGTATATTAAAATCTGGCTAAACAAATGAGCAAAAAAGTGATAAACATGAACCGAAATCCCAGGTCATATCTGAGCAGAGGAGAAAAGTACTAGAGTGAGAACTCGAAGTTTAATGGAATCTGTATGTTAATGTCTTTTTTAAAGTTTCTCTACACCATTCTTGTGTCTTGTGGAGTCATTTGTTTTGCTTCAGACGGCCGTATAATTGACAAGTGGCTGTGTTGTCTTTGGGTGGGAAGTACAGGGATATCATTCCACCATCTGGATTTGTCATTCTACGCTTTTTCCCACCACCAAATTTCAGTCTTAAAGAATCCTCCTGCTTTTTGTTTTTTCCTCCCTCACTAAATCTCTAGGCCTGCAATATGATATTCACGCTTTTGCATATAATCTTTCCCATGCTCGTTCCTCCCTCCTTCCCTTCTTCCCTGACTGATTGACTGACTGGTTTTATGTGCCCCTCCTGTCTAATACCTCTTAACATATCCTCTATTGAAGTGTAATTGTTCAAAATCGAACAGGGGAGATAAGGCCGCGTGCTGCGAGTGTGTAAGCACAGCTGCTTCCAGCCTCGTGAGGCTGTGATGTTCGAATGAAACATGTGGTAAGACTTAGCGGGGGAACGTATGGAGCAAAACACAGCCACTCTTCCTGCAGGGGTTGAGAATATTAAAGAAAGAAAGGGCTAGAAGGGAAAGAAGGGGGAGACAGGGAGCGTCTGAAATTGAGAAATATGATACCAGGAGAGCACTGTGCAAGGAAAACAAAGTTACTTAAGCCTCCAGCCATTCCTGTTATTAAAATAGTATCAGAATTTGATTGAATTTAGCATGTTTAGGGTAGAAGAAGCATAAAGGCCTCAGCTGGCTGGTGGCTGGAGGCGGATTTCAGTCTGTTGCTTTCAGAAGCTGTAGAGGGAACTCAACACATTTTCATGCAAAGCATGAACACATTTTCTATTTGTTATAGTGCCAGCTATAAGTGTGTGTTTTGTTGTTGTTTTTGTTTGGGTTTTCTTATTATTTAGTTTGCTCATCACATTTAATAGCATGTGGTTTGAAGTTTGAAGCAGTTCATTAACTAGTCAAATTCTCTCTCGTTTATCAGTTCCACCACATTCCCTCACTGTGCAATCAGTTAGAAACTGTCTCCATAAGCAGCACATACACACACTCGGGCATGATCTGAAAACCTGTGAAATTGGATAAATAGCAAGTCAGCAAGGAAGATTGTCTTGTGTTACGAGTGCAGCATAAATAGTGCATGTGTAGGTGTGGAAACTTTGACATATACGGCCACGAACACGTGGCTAGGGGAGGCTAATTAGGAACACGTCTGAAAGAGGTGTTTGCCTTAGTTTTCTAAGCAATCGTAATCATTGCACAATTCTCTCAATCCCACAGATCGCACTAATCTAATCAGCAAGAAAGAAAGCTGCCCACACACTTGATCTCATGAACACCGCGGGGCAATTCTGCCAACATTAAGCTTAGTACTGCTCAATCAAACAGTGGCATATAGGTCAAGCTTATTAAAAGCCTGTTTCATGCTCATGGTATGAAACACAGTGTTGTTGTAGGAACATGACACAGCCACACATGACAAAATTGCACTCTTAAGATGCCCGTTTTCCAATAATAGCATCCTCTGAGGAGTTTTATTGCTCTTATAAAATGATCATTTTAAGTCATACTTTTATCCATTTGTATGTAGAATGTTGTGGAATGCCAACAAAACAAGTCCCTGTTACGACTTACATCCCCAGTAAATTTTCCCCTAAACTTTTCAAATTAAGACAGCTTTTTATGTATAAAAGAAAGCTCAAAGACGTCTGCCCATGTCAGAAACGTTGGAAAATTTACTGACCGTTACAAGGTAATGGCACTTCAGGCTGCTTCCATGTCTCCTTATAGAAAACTTTACAATTATGTTGTTTACTTGTTAATTATTACGTTTAGATTGTTTGGAGTGTTCACAATTCATAAAAATTCCATGCGAATGAGTTGTTTACTACGGAGACAATAAAATATTGGAGCAAGTGCGTTAATATAAACGATTTGAATTTCAGTCTGAACTGCTGTCAAAGCTGCTCTTACACAAAATGAAACATTAATGTGGGCTGTAATAGCGCTGTGCTAGACATTGTAGTCAATATTGCACTCTTACAATCCATCATATTTATCAGAGCAAGGTTTATTCACATTTTCTTTATCCTTGTTTCTGCTTAGCTGTCAACGAATATGTTTCCTTTAAAGTTTTGGACTATCCACCGGCTTCACATCTTGTCATGTCTGCTCTGATTTACTTGCGCCCCCTCATGTGGTCAGTGTTATAGGCCACGAGTGCTTATTTCTTCGATCACTTCACTCACAGTGTTCCAACCAAGTCCTCCACTTCTGCAGTATCTGCTCAGGAAATTTGTGGGCTTAGAAACAGAGGTTCTTTTACAACCACCACAAAAAGCCACTTTTTTTTTTTTTTTTTTCCTTTCCCTGAAACCCAAACTGGCCTTCACAGGTTTGAATGCCTGGAGCTGAAAAGGGTGAGTGGAAACATGTGAGTGACCCAGCTGAGCAGATTCAGATCCATTTCAACCACAATCCACTTCTGAAGGCTGTGCTCCAAGCCATCTTTTATGAAGGTCTTCACTACATATGGGGAATACGAGGGCTGATGCCAAACGCAGTGTGAAAGCCAGAGGAGGTAAAGGGTAATGAGTAAAGCGAGATCATCTCCACTTGCACTGCTGCAACATTACGAACTGAGCAGCTCCCCGAGATCTTGGAACAAATGAATTCATAAGAAAAGTCAGGATCTTTAACCTTCACCTTTTGGAAATGTTTGGTTAGCTCGTATTGATTCACGTGAATGTGAAAATGCGGGACTGTATCAGGAGGTCAAGCCTCTGAGCTTCTTTCAGTGGTGCAGATCCTGGAATGTAGTGATGTTGGCGAATATGAAAAGATTAGTAGTATTGAGCATGTAATGTTAACACAGAAATACTGATATGAGTAGGAGGATCTTTAATCAATGCTCAGTCTAAAGTGCAGTGATTTAAATGGGGGTTTTTTTTGTTTTGTTTTTTAAAGCTCTGCCCACATCTCTAGTTAAGACTAGTTAAAAACTTGAGTGATGCAGCTGAGGTTGGGGAATTGTCGGCGCCAGAATTCACCCCCAATGTACCATTTGTACCTCGGGATTTTCTGTTGATTTAGGTGTTTTGGTTCATATTTAAAAAAAGAAAAGAAAGAAAAAAAGACTCCTGGTGTAGGCCACACCCACTTAAGGTTTAAATCTGGTTGTGGATATGTGCAGCACTAAACAGATACAGATAGTGCCATTGCATTACACCCCTGCTGGATTGTGTCCATTAGTCTGGGCATGCGTGTAGCATTTGGCCACCTGCTGTCCTCAGTGCCAGCGCCAGGACAGCAATGGATGGATTAAATGGACGTCCCTGACTAGACAAAAGTGGAATTCTCGAGGCACTAATTACTCAGGAAATTTCTGCCAACTGGCACTGATGATTCTGCCCAGTTCTTTGTTCCAGCTCCGGTCAAAACACAATGGGAGACAGAAGCATCTGTCCTTAATTCATATAAGAAAATGTATACTTTAATCATAAAATCCTTGTGAGTACGGTTAGAAAAAATGTAGCGTAAAATACATTCTCAAACGTGGGGAAAGTGTTGCCATATTGTGAGCTTCAGCGACAATTCTGAACCGTGATCTCTCGAAATCAAGTGCAGTCTCGCAGGACAGCTTGAAAGAAGGCGAGGATGACTCTGCCACTCTCGCATCACCTTGTCACTTCATCATCCTTACAGCAACCAGCAAAACGGGTGCGTGCTAAGTCGCCACTCCTGCTCGAGAATGAGCCGGAGGACGGGAAACCCGGTTCAATCAGTCTTTCATCGCCTTGGAACAGATCATGCTAGTTTGTTAAGTGCTCTGTCTGCTGTCTCTCGCACAGATGGAGGTTGAACTCTTAAATCCCTGTACTGGAGGCCTTCCCACATCCAGGGCACAGAGCTTTCCATCAGCATTTTCTCAGAGCCTCTCAAACACACACACACACGTTTATGGTCACAATGGCTTTGGGCTATTCAGAAATGTCTCATGACAGCTGAGCCAACCGCCGATCTTTGTAACACTCCGTAACCTAGGATGTTTTAATGACGGCGTCCAAGATACATTAACTAAACACTTTCTTAAATGTCTTTCAGATGTTTCCCCCGCTTGCATTCCCCTCAGAATACTGGCAGACGTGAAGGGATCTGCTCCCATTTAGGGCTGAGACGATTTATTGTTTCTGGAGAAAATTGCACATAAGCTCCGGCCCTCAGTTCGGTTTGGAGAGCCGACAGACCCGGCTGTCATTTTTAAACAACAAGGCCGTGTTCACTCTTCCCTGAACATGACTAATTTGAATTTCATTTAACAGCATGGTTGTTTATTCACTGCACCTAAAAAATCAATCATTCACTTGTTTTTGCCTTACAAATTTCTGTTGGATTCATAATGGGGAAACTTAATTACGATTGCTTGGAGGTATTTTGTTTACAACCTCCTGGCAGCACAGTAACACAGGTTCCAGTAGATCTTATTTAAAAAAAAAATAAAAAATCTAATTACCCAGATGAATTCATAAATGATGTTTGTCATTTATCTGGAGTAGAAGAACAAGATGTAATTAGGCATGTTAACTATATTGCCAGTTGCTGTTGGATAATGTGGGTAAAATCTAAACTGGTGTGCGCACGTTGCTTTTTTTCCATTTGGAAATTTTATGCCATGATGCAAACAGTTTTCCTCATGTAAATATGGCTTTAAATTCTAAGCAACATGGTCGTGGGGATTTGTGCACATTCAGCCACAAGAGCTTCAGTAAGGAGATGTTGGTGTTCCATTTCATCCCGAATGTTTAGTGTGGTTGAAGTCAGGGCTTACTGCAAGACATCCCGGTTCTTCCTCTACAGATGTGACTGGCCTTTATGGACCTGGGTTTGTGCACAGGACAGCTTCATGCTGGGACAGGCTTGGAGTAAGTCCAGTAGTTCCAGTTATGAAAAGTCTTAATGCTACACACTGGACAGCTGTGTGCTTCCAGATCAGTGGCAGAAGTTGGGGGAAGACCTGTGTCTGGGTGGGATGGTCAAGTGTCCAAATACTTTTAGCCAGAGAGTGAACATTTCAAACCAGTAGAAGACAGTTTCATAGCACGGGTGCATTCTAAATACCATTGGCTTGCACTTCAGTATTTCAGGTGTCTATTACAGAAGTAAATGTAATGGTCACAGTTAATGAAAACCAGCTAAATGCAAAGGTTTCAGTAAGAGCTTGCCTTTTATCTACCATCCTCTGATTAGTGCCATCTAATCAAGCAGAAGTGCTCATGCACCTCTGCTGCAGTGTAACTCTTCTGTAGTTTACATCATGTTGATAATACTGCAGAATAAGCACAAATTTCTCACCTAACACCAGCTGGCTAACTAAAATACAAGCTCAGTTTGAAGGATAAAAGGTCATCCAACTCTTCTCTCTCAGTGTGCTGCTTGAGCTCAGAAGACTTGGCACATCTCTGATGTAGCTAGTGAGCTAACTCTAGCTATATAACTAAAATATATTGTAGAGTAAAGAAAAGCATGTCAATCTTCTCTCTTCTCCATGTATTTTTGTTTTTAATCTATTCCTTTTTTTTTTTCTCCAGCATGTCTGAGCTAGTGGTTGATGTATGCATGCAATTTTCCAACCAATCCCACGCCTTTACTTTAACTGTGTCATCAGGGCAACTCTCAGCAGCTTTCATGTTATAAAGCATTGTTGTTATACCTGACTTTTTTTTTATTTTTTATAACAAAGCAGAAGCACTGCAAAAACACCCTGTAGCTTTAAACCAAAAAGCAAGCAATCCCTGCTAGCCTAGCTGTAGTCTTTTTTTTGCGATATATCTAAAAGATATAAATGCAGAAACCTATCAAGATTTTTTTTTTTGCTTCATGATCAGATGTTTGCTTAGCATCTGTGTTTGGAGATCAATCTTTAAGGCGATTGTCAAACCTGTTGGGGTTGAGCTAGAACATTCATTTGCTCATGTGTTCATTACATTTTTAGATTGCTTTGCTTAGCTGAGATGGAAAGAAAGATGTGATGAAGGAGACTGTAATCAATTTTTCAAATAACACTCATGAGTGTCTCCTGTGACAACATTAAAATGCAAACATACGTGATGCCCTTTAGCTCCTCGTGTACAGACCGTGGTTATTCATGCATGCATGCTTTTTCTTTTTTCCCTGATTGTTGCCCGTGTCAGTTTTCTATTACATTTGTAGTGATAAGGATAGGAATAAAGGAATGCATATGGAACGCGTTAAGGCAGTTCACAGCTCTCGCTTTCTCTAATTTAAAACAAAAAAAAAAAATAGGTATATACGGTTTGCAGTGTATTGAAAAATCTTTAGTTTCTTATCAGCCTCAGAATTTGTTTTGAAAATCGCCTCTGATGATGAAGGCAGAAAAACCCCAATACAACAAAACACCCATCATTTTGTATTTTCTTCTTTAATGTTAACATGTTTTAGCTTCTAAGAACGTTCTCTCAGCCCTGGTGCTATGGCTTGCCTGTGGACCTTGAAGCTCAAAGAGACACTAGAAGTCTTTGTTCTGGGAGTCAGTGGAAGCTCGTCGTGTATGATTCATGAACCTCTGGGCCTGAATTGAGGGCTTTTTCTGGGTCACATGGTTTACAAGTCTGCTCATCAGCTTCTCTCTATTATGCTCCCCCTGACAGCTATGCATATTCTGTATTGTAGCATACCTCCTGTCACATCAGCTCCTATTACCAGCCCCTAAAACCTAAAAACCAGAAGGTCTTGGCCTTCTTCCCGCTGAGCAACACATCCAGCCACTCCATCTGCTTCACCGGTGGAGAATAAATCTTCTGTCTGCAGTTTGTCAGGTCACTCAGATGCAGTTGTTACGATCATTGCTTTAAAATATGTTCGGATCAAATGGAAGCAATTTAAGAGGGGAGCGATGCACTTTATGTAAGGCACCCTTAAGAGTACTACAAGAGACGATCGTCCATTTGCTCCGTCCCATCTGCTCTCAGAAAGCATGTAATGATATTAAATTTTCATATCGTAATCATTGCCTAACCTTTTATGATGCTCCATAATAGTGTTACGACGTTGTATTAATAAAATATTACAAGCTTTTCTGTACCTAACCGAACTGCAAGTGCATGTGAAACATTTGTTTACTCACATTTTCTTTCTAGCTCTTCAACTTATGTTTGCGTTCCATAGTTCATTTACGTTTAGCGACGCCCACAAAACTCCATAAAAGGGAAAATTTACACAGAGCTGAAAGCACAAAATGACTGAACAAAAAAAAAAGGGAATTTAGATGCAGAATATATTTTGAGTTGTATCTATACCACTAAAAAAATTGATTTATTATTTTCATGTGCAATTGAGACGTATAAGCTATTTAACAGATTTTTGTTAAATATATAAATAAAGAAGCAAGGAGCATTGGTGGCTCAGTGGTAGGTTTCTCACCTCTCATGCGGAAGGCCCGGGTTCGATTCCCAGCCAATGCCTCAACCCCAGCCACTGGATGCAGTGCCGGTCCCAAGCCCGGAAAAATGGGAGGGTTGCGTCAGGAAGGGCATCCGGCGTAAAACATTTGCCAAGTTGTTGTGCGGACCAGTTGGTCCGCTGTGACGACCCCGAACAGGGAGCAGCCGAAAGCAACTTCTATATAAATATAGAAGCACTCAAGGTTTACGTTAGTTAGGCTTCTTATTGGTCAATTTACGCAAACTATGAGGAGCACTTATAGGATAGAAAGGTTTTTTCTTCCAAGCTAATGGGATTTCAAGAGTACAGGAAGCACCAGTCGAGTACGGTAAATGGATTCTTTTATTTTTTTTTACAGTTTAAATTATTTTTGTCAGTACAGTGTTCAGTGACATTGCAGGCTCTTAAATGAGGGCCAACATCCAGCTAAAAAAACAAAACAAAACACATCTCCTGGATCTGAACAGTACTGATGTATACTCTCAGGAATGAATGTACTAAAGTAATTTTCTTTTTCTGGGAAATGTGCATGTAGTGATCCTTTAATTATTTTGTAGAGTGAAGTTTTAAAGGTATATTTAAGGTGGTCCTTAAGGTGTACTATATTCACATTTTTCAGGTGAACATTGCCATCATATCTTAATGAACATGTTCACAGTAGTAATCCAGAAACCTTTGAAAACCTGACTCAGTCTGTGTTCCTTTCTCCACCCCACATCCCCTTCGGACACGGTGACCCACTTTGTGTGAAGTGGCCGTTGAAGGCACTTTGAGATGGTCCACCTGGATTTGGTGAAGGGCTATGTGACTGACCCCACATGCACCTGATTGTTCTCCCCTTCTTTTCCTGTATCATCTTCCTCCTCTCTCTCGCCCTGATCTCTCCTGCTTCTCTTCACCTTTCTCACATTTTTGTGGCTGCTTGCCAGGTTAAGATTAATTGCATGTAATTATTCTGCCACTGATGTATCAGCGGGGGGTTCTACTTATATATCCGGGGGTTTTAAGGTGCCTATAGTGTTCCCGTTGAGCCGAAGCTAGAGACGAAATACTCACTTCGCTTCTCCCAAGACACAAGCCCTAGCACCCACAGGCTCTTTCCACTCCTGGCCTAATTAGTCTCTCAGCACACTCGTAACACTGCATATATTTATCAAGTGCATTAATTAGTATCATTAATTAGCATTATGTACAGTATATAGGTACGTGCTTTATATTTGGATACAGCTGGGTTTAAGAGGGTGATGAAAATGGAATGGTTTCCGTTTTGTGTTATTCATTCCTCCCATGTTAGAGCATTTTGCTTCTAGTGGACCTCTTTTACCGATTTTATGGTACATTTGTGAATTCTCAGATCTCACTGGTCAGTTCCAGCTGTAATTCAAATGAAATGTATATTAATGCACTTTTAATACAATATCGTAGCATCTTGCATATGGTGTAAATGTTAATGTGATGAAATATGTGAGGAGAAGGAGTCTCCAGTGTCAGTACTTTGCAACAGTTTGAGGTAAATTACTGTTTAAAAACCTGTTTATTGAGTTCAAGACACAGAGACAGAGAGAGAGAGAGAGAGAGAGAGAGAGAGAGAGAGAGAGAGAGAGAGAGAGACAGAGAACCTAGAGGCTTTTTTCATGGATTTCTGACTGTGACTATACACATGCAAAAATAAATATAACATGCATTTTAATAATTGCCAAATTTGCACTGTTAGAACAGGATTAATCAACTTCACGGTAATGTTGTAGAACCTGATCTCACTGATAATGCGTGTCCGGCTGCATCATATGACCACATATATGTTTATTTTTATATCAAAGTGTTTTCAAAAGCAAAACAGGTGTGTGTTGTGGTATGGCATGTCATATGTGACGTCTCATCACACTACATCTTGTAACATTAATCCACGGTACATAAAGCAAGGTGACTTCATAGTTTGGGCCTGATACATTTACATAAAGTTTTTTGGTTGAAATTTTCAAGCACAAATTTGCAAAGAACAGTTAGTTAAAAGACACCGCTTTCAAATAAGCTGTACATCGTATCTATACCATAAAAAATTTGTGTCATTGAAAAACTCTCAAAAGCTTGAAGGGACTCATTCACTGCACTGAGACCCTTTTAACAGGAATTCATGTTCGACTGGGAACTCTGTGTGACCAGATGAATGGAGTTATATTTTTGTAAGAAAAATTTTTTTTTAAAAGGGTTGGGCTCCAGCCGTGTCAGATATATGGATGATGCAATGCTTTGTCAATGCGCTCAGCATCACTTATACCAGTGGCATCCATAAATCTTTCAGTATTAAGACATCTATATGCTTTAAAAAAACCCATTTCTTGCCAGAGCAGCGGGAGCAGCAGTTCTTCCGAGTTCTCCTCTGAGCTCCTTGACGGCATGATCTTAGGAAGCTGCACCTGTGTGTGCGGATACATGATCCCCACCACTTATGCTTAAGACATTACAGCCCCCAAATGTCTTCTCTGTAGTGTGTGTTATGATTGCCTATATGGTGAGGGAATAGAGGATGCATATAACCATAACAGCAAATGAAGGGAACAGAATAACAACAGGAATTCTTATTACTAATTACGGTGTTATGATTCATATTTGTCCGACATCTTATAGTTCCTGCAGTCCTTTAGTTTATTAAAGGAAACCTGTGTCACGGATAAATGATTATAATGGATGAAAATGAGCTACATGTTAACAAAATACATGTTAACAACAAGAGCTGGTAGAAGTACCCAGAATGTTTACATAGGTAATAGTGTGATTACTCTTCTAAATAAAAGTTGGAAAAACGTAAAATCTTAAATTTTCTTAAAGTATGGAAGTAGAAGTGAATGGGGAAAAAAATTCTCTGATTTTATTTCCTGATGGCAAATTAGTGCTGTCTACTCCTAGGGACGTGAGAAAATATTAGCCACGGCTGAATAACAACAGCTTTATTCCTCACCTCTCAAATGTTAGCTAGTATAATAATTATACTAATCATACAAAGAATCTGAATGAGGATAGATAGCTGTCAAAGTACAGCAATGCCCAACATTGGGTAATCATTGTATTATTGTACTGGTCTTTAGTTTTCATTTTTTTTATTTGTCTCTTGCTTAAACTGAGTTTAATTGCTTCTGCTCAAGAAATCTCTGGCAACCACAAAGGTATAAAGTAATCTGTGGTGATTAAAATGATGCGAATGGAAAGCCCAGGAAATCGACTTTAGCAGGTGTGTAAACAGACTCTGATTATGAGGAACTTTCCCCCATAAATATTGATGCAACTTTTGGACTTGTAAAGCTTCACATAATTGTAGCCCCCTGATGAAGGAATTTATGTATTCTGCCTTTTCTGGAGTCAGTCTGTCTGTACTGTTGAACTTCTCAAAGTGAAGTAAAGTCACATTTGGAGACATTTGAGGAAACCCCAGCCTTCCATTATCAAAGTTATTAAATTTATTACTAAGTTCCTATAGTTACAGTCCTATAAGTTTCTTGATTTATGTGACTTTCAACCAAACCTCAGTAACTCTGCCATCTTGGACCTAATGTGTTCAGAACAAAGTTCAGGAATCAAAAGTGGTATGGATCTAATAAACAGGCGAAATACTGTAATGCGCACACACAAATAATGTGTCCTAAAATAAATCTGTACCTAGGGGGTCCGTGAAATTTATTTTGCAGTTAAAGGGGTCTCTGGCAACAAGAGAGCTTGAAAACTCCTGCTATAAACAGAGGGTTTTAGCTGAATAACATGCTTGCACACCGCCAAGCAATGTTTAAGTCTTCCAGAAGCCACATCTGAATAAACATGGCACGGAAAAACTCATTATAATGTTGCATTCGTGTCCTTCAAATTCCAAGTTTCTTCTGTTTTTCTAAGACGCTTCTACTTAGGCTTTTGTAATTGAACCCAGTCTCTGATTTCAATTTTGCTCCAGGAGGCTATCAGGCGCCTCCTTTTGTTCATATTGATTTTGGGCTTGATTTAAGGACACGGGGAGCCCTGCAGCAGGCGACCAGAGAGAGAGAGATAGAAATGAAAAGAAGATGAGGTTTGTCTGGCGTGAATGGTTTAAGTGCTGGTACAAGTGATCCTTTTCCTTTTCTTTTTTCCTCTCTTTTTTTTAATGCATGTGGCCCTCAGGCCCAGCACCAGCCCACCAGTTTCGGGGAGCTGAGAGTGACACTAATAAAGATATACAACAGCAGCTGTTAAAAAAAAAAAAAAAAAACAGAGGAGAGAGTGATTTTGTGCCCTCGCTCACCCTCCTGGTGGTATCATTTTACTGCCATGCTGATATGCTTTTTGCTATTTTCATTGCTGCTCTGGAAGATAAATCAGCTCGACGTGTTAATCCTTTTACTCAGAGGGGGAAATCGTTTGTTTTAAACAATTGCATTTTTATCTACTAATGCTGTTACTAATGCTATTGCTGTAGAGATGTGGGATTAAAAACAATTCAAGAGAAATAAAAATAATAATCGTTATGTTTTAAAGGCAGTAGTAACGTATATCAGGAAAAGGTAGTGACTTGGTTTAATAGGTGTTAATATTAGAGATTACAGGGTTTCTTCAGCCTCAAGGCAAAGTCATGTTTTAGCTATTTTGTGCTTGAGAAGTGATTTTTGGGATCTATAATTAAAGCATATCTATAATTTTAAATCATATGAGTACTTGTCAATATGAAGGAAGGGAGATAACAGCTGCTGTGCTATCTTTTCTTACTGGCGTGTATGGAACATTGAAAACCCTAGGCTAATCTCATCACTGGGCTTTGCCACTATCAAGATATATCTACTATCCATGGTATGGTAACAAATAGAAAGGTTTTCCTTTTATTCCCTCCTCTCTCTCTCTCTCTCTCTCTCTCTCCCTCTCTCTCTCTCTCTCTCTCTCTCCCCTCTCCCTCTCGCTCTTGCTCTCTCTCTCTCTCTCCCTCTCGCTCTCTCTCCCTCTCCCTCTCTCTCTCGCTCTCCCCTCTCTCCCTCCCTCCCCCCCCTCTCCCTCCCTCTCCCCTCTCTCTCTCTCTCTCTCTCTCTCTCTCTCCCTCCCTCCCTCCCCCCCCCCCCTCTCTCTCTCCCTCCCTCTCCTTCCCTCTCTCTCTCTCTCTCTCCTTCCCTCTCTCTCTCTCCCTCTTGCTCTCTCTCTCTCTCTCTCTCTCTCTCCCCTCTCTCTCTCGCTCTCTCTCCCTCACTCTCTCGCTCTCCCTCTCTCTCTCTCTCTCCCTCTCCCTCTCTCTCTCTCCCTCCCCCCCCCCCCCCCCTCTCCCTCCCCCCCCTCTCCCTCCCTCTCTCTCTCTCTCTCCCTCCCTCCCTCCCTCCCTCTCCCTTCCCTCTCTCTCTCTCTCTCTCTTTTCCTCTCTCTCTCTCTCTCTCTCTCTCTCTCAGCTACACATTTTGTCTTAGAGCTAATTTAAAAGTGGACACACAGTGCAATATCTTGTCCTGTGTCTTGGGCTGCTTAAATGATCTACAGTAAAAAGCGTTATTATTTCTTCAAAGAGGAATCCTCACCAAACCGAGCGTTCTCTAACAATAACACCAACCAACACAAACAGTACCTTTGTATGTGGATTCTATTTGTGAATGCTCATTTTGCTTTGTGTCTGAATATTCCAGTGGAGTTTAGTGGAAAATCCTGAGTCGGTGTGCCCTGAACTTGACATGCCAGCAGGAGAACATGTTCTACTTTTATTTCCTGGCAGTGGATGTATGCAATCAATCAAGATGCAGAATTACCTCGATTTTCAGTGCATGAGGATGCAATAAGTTTCTGGTTTAGCTTCTTTCTAACCTGGCAGGCACAACAGACTTAAAGAGGCACTTTGGCGGTTTGGGAAAACCCATCGGATATATAAGCTGCGGCTGAATGCTATCAATCAAAAAAAACCCTTCTTTAAGAAAGTGTCATTATATTTCACCCAAATTGCATGGAAATGTTTTGATTTACTTTCTCATCTTGCATTGGCTATGATGTTGGGTAATCACCTTGCAAACATTTCATTAGGAAGATATTTAATATGTTTTAGCGTGGAGGCTCCTTTTGAGATGGTGTTGTACACTTGAAAGTGTTATGTAATGGCTGTGCATTTATTAGTTACACTACTTCTGTAGCTTTGGTAATATGTTACATAAGTAGAAAAACATTGACAAACAGCCAGCGGTGTCGTAACCCAATCCACCCGCCCCCCGACACGGCCCCTACCCCAAAAAAAAAACACATGTCTTGTCTCCTGTCTCTGCTTTTTTTCTTCTATAAGAACAGTCTCCTACTGAGAGAGCACAGCAGGAGTGTATATAATCAACACACACACGGAAAGAGGCAGAGCGAGACGCCTGGAGACGCAAAGAAGTACATAAAAGAAGAGACTGAAAAGAAATCAGGCCAGAAAATGTCACCAATACTTTTCTGAGGACTTCCCTTGACATGACTGAGTACAGATTTAAAGTTGTCTGGTTAGAGTATGTATTTATGTTTCAAAACCCTTTTTTTTTTTTTTGGACCACAGCAAGTATTCAGACACACTACTCAATTATTCAAGCACATGACAGTCTTCTAATCCAGACTTTTAGCTTTTTCTAGAGACTTTGATACTTTTTCATTTATTTACCATGAACAGTGGTTTTACTTTCAAAGGCGCGATGTTTCTGCAGGATGTGTAGATGCGGGCGCTTCTGAAAATGGTGCTTCAATAAAAACCAGACCTACATTCAACAATCTGGAGTAGAGCATACATCTTGTAGAACAGATGAGGACTAACAAGTCATGAACCACTTAAACTTTTTTCAACACACTCGCTACTCACTTGAGGATGTTGTCTTGAAGGAAAATAAATAAGACAACAGATTTTAATCTTCTTGTTTTTTTCCTAAAATGTGGTGAGATTGTTTTGAGCAGGACCTCAGCTTTTAGAATTTGTCAGGTTTTAATTCCTTGTTGAAGCAACAGATTCCAAACCCCAAAAAAAACGAAAAGATGACTTGGCAAAAAAATTTAATCACCTTTGAATAAATGAAGAAAACACCCTGAACAAAATTTCCAGTGCTATAAAATACAAGCCATAAACCTTTAGAAGTTTTGGAAGGAAGGAAGGAAGGAAGGAAGGAAGGAAGGAAGGAAGGAAGGAAGGAAGGAAGGAACTGAGGAAGGAAGGAACTGAGGAAGGAAGGAAGGAACTAAGGAAGGAAGGAACTAAGGAAGGAAGGAACTAAGGAAGGAAGGAAGGAACTAAGGAAGGAACTAAGGAAGGAACTAAGGAAGGAAGGAAGGAACTAAGGAAGGAAGGAAGGAACTAAGGAAGGAAGGAAGGAACTAAGGAAGGAACTAAGGAAGGAACTAAGGAAGGAAGGAAGGAACTAAGGAAGGAAGGAAGGAACTAGGGAAGGAAGGAAGGAACTAGGGAAGGAAGGAAGGAACTAAGGAACTAAGGAAGGAAGGAAGGAAGGAACTAAGGAAGGAAGGAAGGAAGTAACTAAGGAAGGAAGGAAGGAAGGAACTAAGGAAGGAAGGAAGGAAGGAAGGAACTAAGGAAGGAAGGAAGGAACTAAGGAAGGAACTAAGGAAGGAAGGAAGGAACTAAGGAAGGAAGGAAGGAACTAGGGAAGGAAGGAAGGAACTAGGGAAGGAAGGAAGGAACTAGGGAAGGAACTAAGGAACTAGGGAAGGAAGGAAGGAACTAAGGAAGGAAGGAACTAAGGAAGGAAGGAACTAAGGAACTAACGAAGGAAGGAAGGAACTAAGGAAGGGGAAAGGGAAAGGGAAATAAGGAAGGAAGGAAGGAACTAAGGAAGGAACTAAGGAAGGAACTAAGGAAGGAAGGAAGGAACTAAGGAAGGAAGGAAGGAACTAGGGAAGGAAGGAAGGAACTAGGGAAGGAAGGAAGGAACTAGGGAAGGAAGGAAGGAACTAAGGAACTAAGGAAGGAAGGAAGGAAGGAAGGAAGGAACTAAGGGAAAGGGAAAGGGAAAGGGAAATAAGGAAGGAAGGAAGGAACTAAGGAAGGAAGGAAGGAACTAGGGAAGGAAGGAAGGAAAATAGGGAATAAAGGAAGGAACTAAGGAAGGAAGGAAGGAACTAAGGAAGGAAGGAAGGAACTAAGGAAGGAAGGAAGGAACTAAGGAAGGAAGGAACTAAGGAACTAAGGAAGGAAGGAACTAAGGAAGGAAGGAAGGAAGGAAGGAAGGAACTAAGGAAGGATTAGATTGTTTTGAGCAGGACCTCAGCTTTTAGAATTTCATGTCAGGTTTTAATTCCTTGTTGAAGCAACAGATTCCAAACCCAACAAAAACGAAAAGATGACTTGGCAAAAAAATTTAATCACCTTTGAATAAATGAAGAAAACACGCTGAACAAAATTTCCAGTGCTATAAAATACAAGCCATAAACCTTTAGAAGTTTTGGAAGGAAGGAAGGAAGGAAGGAAGGAAGGAAGGAAGGAAGGAAGGAAGGAATGAGGAAGGAAGGAACTGAGGAAGGAAGGAAGGAAGGAAGGAAGGAAGGAAGGAACTAAGGAAGGAAGGAACTAAGGAAGGAAGGAACTAAGGAAGGAAGGAAGGAACTAAGGAAGGAAGGAAGGAACTAAGGAAGGAAGGAACTAAGGAAGGAAGTAACTAAGGAACTAAGGAAGGAAGGAAGGAACTAAGGAAGGAAGGAAGGAACAAAGGGAAAGGGAAAGGGAAGGAACTAAGGAAGGAACTAAGGAAGGAACTAAGGAAGGAAGGAAGGAACTAAGGAAGGAAGGAAGGAACTAAGGAAGGAACTAAGGAAGGAACTAAGGAAGGAAGGAAGGAAGGAAGGAAGGAAGGAAGGAACTAGGGAAGGAAGGAAGGAACTAGGGAAGGAAGGAAGGAACTAGGGAAGGAAGGAAGGAACTAAGGAACAAAGGGAAAGGGAAAGGGAAAGGGAAAGGGAACTAAGGAAGGAAGGAAGGAAGGAACAAAGGGAAAGGGAAAGGGAAAGGGAAAGGGAAACTAAGGAAGGAAGGAAGGAAGGAACTAAGGAAGGAAGGAAGGAACTAAGGAAGGAACTAAGGAAGGAAGGAAGGAACTAAGGAAGGAAGGAAGGAACTAGGGAAGGAAGGAAGGAACTAGGGAAGGAAGGAAGGAACTAGGGAAGGAACTAAGGAACTAGGGAAGGAAGGAAGGAACTAAGGAAGGAAGGAACTAAGGAAGGAAGGAACTAAGGAAGGAAGTAACTAAGGAACTAACGAAGGAAGGAAGGAACTAAGGAAGGAAGGAAGGAACTAAGGAAGGAAGGAAGGAACTAAGGAAGGAACTAAGGAAGGAAGGAAGGAACTAAGGAAGGAAGGAAGGAACTAGGGAAGGAAGGAAGGAACTAGGGAAGGAAGGAAGGAACTAAGGAAGGAAGGAACTAAGGAAGGAAGGAACAAAGGGAAGGAAGTAACTAAGGAACTAACAAAGGGAAAGGGAAGGGAAACTAAGGAAGGAAGGAAGGAACTAAGGAAGGAAGGAAGGAACTAAGGAAGGAACTAAGGAAGGAAGGAAGGAACTAAGGAAGGAAGGAAGGAACTAGGGAAGGAAGGAAGGAACTAGGGAAGGAAGGAAGGAACTAGGGAAGGAAGGAAGGAACTAGGGAAGGAAGGAAGGAACTAGGGAATAAAGGAAGGAACTAAGGAAGGAAGGAAGGAACTAAGGAAGGAAGGAAGGAACTAAGGAAGGAAGGAAGGAACTAAGGAAGGAAGGAACTAAGGAACTAAGGAAGGAAGGAAGGAAGGAACTAAGGAAGGAAGGAAGGAAGGAAGGAACAAAGGGAAAGGGAAGGAAGGAACTAAGGAAGGAAGGAAGGAACTAAGGAAGGAACTAAGGAAGGAAGGAAGGAACTAAGGAAGGAAGGAAGGAACTAGGGAAGGAAGGAAGGAACTGGGGAAAGGGAAAGGGAAAGGGAACTAGGGAAGGAAGGAAGGAACAAAGGGAAGGAAGGAAGGAAGGAACTAGGGAAGGAAGGAAGGAAGGAAGGAAGGAACTAGGGAAGGAAGGAAGGAACTAAGGAAGGAAGGAAGGAACTAGGGAAGGAAGGAAGGAACTAAGGAAGGAAGGAAGGAACTAAGGAAGGAAGGAAGGAACTAGGGAAGGAAGGAAGGAACTAGGGAAGGAAGGAAGGAACTAAGGAAGGAAGGAAGGAACTAAGGAAGGAAGGAAGGAACTAAGGAAGGAAGGAAGGAAGGAAGGAAGGAAGGAACTAAGGAAGGAAGGAAGGAACTAAGGAAGGAAGGAAGGAAGGAAGGAAAGAAGGAAGGAACTAAGGAAGGAAGGAAGGAACTAAGGAAAGAAGGAAGGAAGGAAGGAAGGAAGGAAGGAAGGAACTAAGGAAGGAAGGAAGGAAGGAACTAAGGAACTCACTCACTCACTTCCACAAGTGAATTATTTCCAAATAAATCAGAGCAGCCACAGGTGTTTGTGTAGAATATAGTCTGCAGACAGTAAAAAACAGGCAAGCAATATAAAACACAAACCTCTATAATAGCATATTTTTATACAATCTTGACATGGAAGTGGTGCCAGAATTTTTATCATCCAACAGATATAAAATTTGGCTCGATTTCAAATGCGTCCATGCGCTGCACATTTTCGCTTCAAAAGAGTCACAGAAATGACATTTTCAAAAAAAAACAAATAAAAGTTAAAAGCGCTGTAGTGCACAGACATGGTTTTGGAGAGGCAGAAATCCATTTGGTCAGATTTGGGTACTTGTGATCAGCTAAATAATTCGATATACATTAGACATCTGAGGCAGACTCGGCTCTTTCACATTCACCTCAGAGCACGAAATGATCAGCCTTATATCTGGACTTTTTCATGATGCTAAATATCTCTCTTTTTCCATCTCTCCGTGTCTGTGTGTCATCAGTTTCCTCTTTCTCTGCTACGTAGCCAAGCCAGTGTCATCATTTTCATCCGTTTTCCATTCCAGAAGGCCACTGAAATCTTCTGAAAGGAAATGGAAAGCTCAGTGTCTGCCTCTTTCACACAGCTACACATCAAGCATTTTCTCATCTCCATCTTTTCATTCCTTAGTCACGTATTCCTCTTTCTATACAGTCTGTAATCAGGGCTGTGATTACGGTCTGACACTTTAGCTCGACAGCTGCTTTCATCACATCAACAATCCACAGCCTGAATATTTACATTTCAGGATTACACGGTTATATCATCAGGCATTGTTTCCATGTTCTCAGGCCACAGCGATGCAGCGCTATCCGCAGGCTACGAGGTCGATTTCTCCCACAAGAAAACACTCCTGCCTGAACTGTGGGCTGTTTTCAGATCGCACTATTACCAATGCTAATAAGCTGAGAATATTTCTCTGGCGAGGTGATGGACTTCTCGGTCCTCTAGGGATAGGAAGTGTGCTGGCTGGCATTTACACGTTTTCGACAGATCCAAAGCCTGAATACATTTCCTCCAGGCTACACTGATGTTGTGATATTTCAAAAACATTCCTGCAATTCATTCTTTCTTCTGTTCTTTGTGCAGTGAAATTAGCTGAAAATAGTACTAGCATTGTAATAAACACCCAGAGTGAATCACATAAGCGCTACTCAGACTGTTGGCAGAGTTCGAGTGAAACAGACGCATGTCTCGGTTATGTGTGATTCTGATTTAGTCTCGAACAAGGAATATTAAGTCCGGCTCCATTGTCTCACTTGTCAGGCTGAAATTCATGTTTGTAAATGTAAATACATGAAATGGCCTTCAAACAATCCAAACATGTGACATTTCATTAATAGTATTATCCCTTCAAAGTCCAGAGGATGTTTCATTTAATTGGAGACGTCTCACTATTTGTTTCATGGTTAAAGTAATGGGGTACACATAAAGTGGGCTGTATTCATATTAGAGAAATCTTTGGTCAGCTTATCCTTCAAACTGCGAATGTGCTTTCTTTCCAGTTTGTCAGATTTGTTTTTGTTAGATAGCTCATTCTGCATACATTATGCATAATTGCATAATGTAGCCCTTCATAATTCAGCTCAAGTAGTACATCCTCCAAGTATCTCTCCTGCTTTTGGTTAGATGTTAACAATCTGCATTCTTTTAAATAGTATGGTTCCTGTGCCATCACAGTCATCGTCATCTAGCCCCGCTTTCAGCTCAGCCACGAGTTGAATACACACTCCTGTTTTGAGGCAGACAACACCAGTCAGTCAAAGTTCTCTCCATTAGAGTGGCTGCTGCCTGTCTTTATTTGAAACTGTCAGTCAATGAGTTTGGACGTCAGAGGAGCAAGGAAACGTGGAGAGCGAGTGAAGCCAGTCATTTGTTATCGAATGAGCAGAGTGAGAAGAACAGGAGGAAATAGCTGCTAGGGCAGCATAGGAAAGGAGACGGCTTGTGGATTCATTTCAGAGGGCTATATTCAGAGTCTGCGTATATTTGAGTATAAAGGTTATGTCAATATTTATGCAGGGAAAGTTCTGCCTATTCAGAGTCAGGTTACACGCCTGGTTTAAAGCCATAGAAATTCTTTTTTTTCCCTTAATTTACTAGCAATGCTCGGTGTAATTTTGATATTCAGATTCCACTTTGCAGTGCAGTGGGCTCCATTTGATGAGCGTCAGTTAATTCTTTCAGCATAAAAGCTGGCAATGGCTCGAACTCATCAGCCTATGTGCTTTCATTTGGAAAATGGGTCCTATCAGCGTGATCAAGGTCATGTGAATGTTAACGTTCATGTGAAGCAACTGCTAATCAGCATTACCACTGGGAATCTTTTCACGGGCACTTAGAGTTCTCAGGATCTTGGCTCTAAGCTCCAGGCTATGATTTGCAGCCCACTGTAGTATCTGACTTCATCATTTCGCATACATCTATGTGAATGATGCATCATCACCAGCGGTCTCGTTAAGAAAGTCTTTTTTATGTGTCACCCCTGCAGCGTATGTTTAAACCCGGTCTTTCCTCCTCCTGGATGTCTGGCAGCTTGTCGCACGCGTGTTAAACGACTTTTAGTGTCTCTCACCAGCATCTATTTGCCCTTGTGTTTGTTTCCCTCCATGAATGTTGGCACCTAATTCTGTGTGTGTCTGTGCGTTCATGGGCTTGTTCCTACTGGAGTGTCCATTGCTTACTGTCCACTCGTGCCCGGGCGGCTCAGGTGTGTGTAATTATCCTGGTAATAAGACCTGGAAAGACTCCACCTGTCTCTCATTGGTCTTTCCATTCCTCTGTTTCTCTCTCCGTTTGTGAGCTGACGGGAAGGACACGCTTCATCACTTCGCATCATGTGGCTCTGCGCTAGCTTTTTTGTTTAGGCACAAAGCTTTGATTCTGTGTGTGAGACTTTTGTATCATCTTCTGTCATTTATACCGCATTACCATATCCAAGCAAAAAGCAGCGAATGTGAATTCAATGTATATTCAGTGGTTTGACATCAAACACTAGCGTGCCATTAGTCACTGAGATGGAGGTTTGTGTTTGTAATGAGACGATTTGATTTGCATTTTCACCGTGAATCATAGAAAACCCTTTTTTTTTTTAGAGAAAATATCCTAAAATTCTTTGTGGTTATTGAGTTCTTAGCTTGAGTATAGCCAACATACATGATCTGGTCATGTGACCTGCTAATGATCAAGTGCAACTTGGTGCGTCTATGCAAGCTACAGTAAGTGCTGATGATAAAGGTTAGTGCAATCAGTTTGTAGTGTTATAACCATGCTGAAGACACTTCCATTTGTGATTTCTATAGAGATTGCATGTGAATTGAACATAATTACTACTACACACGTCCTTTTGGTCCGTTAACAATACTTAGCAGGCATGTTTCCGAAAACCTCATCCTACTTTACATAGAACTTCAGCAGATGTGACTTTCTCAGAAGACCTTTCACAAGCAATATCTGTCAGGTCTATAAATCATATGCACTCTATATACTTGTGTAGCATTTTATTTTATCACACTGTACCATGATTCTGGTCACATAATCACATCACTTCAGACTGAATGGAACTGGCACAGGTAGCACACACTCCTGCAGGAAGCTAGCATGTGTACGTGTCCCACTGGCACCATCACCACATAATTATGAGCACAAGTGCCCGCTACTGACAGATCACCTAAAGTCCAGCCAGCAGAAAATCAGCGCACCTGCACATCGTTTCAGCTCCTGGCACCAGCTCCACTGGAATAATAGTCAACAGTATCGAAACGAGGGGAGAACGCTGTTATTGCGAAAGCCGCACGGCCAGGTGTGCTGACGCCAAGAGCCGGCACTGTTTTACTGCAAATACTCTCAGATAGCACAGTCGTTCAGATGAAATCAAGCAAAAATTGTTTCCACTAATTACTCCAGAATGCTTTAATTCATCGAGGTGAATAGACTTGTTTCATAATTTTGTAGACATATCACCATGCTGAGAAGTAGTAATTCCAGATGCACAGTAATTGTTTTATTGGTAGAATCATTTTGTCCATCTAAAAAATTTCCATAAATTCACAGTGCTGTCGAAAGTTCGATCATGTTAGGACAGAACATGTCGACTTGTTTTCAAGTTAAAAAAAAAACAACAGTTCTGATACTAGTTATACTGCAAGGAAGACATTATTGCACCCACATTATTATGGAATCGTCTCAGTAGGAACAGATGCTGGATTTTCCCGCGATATGGTGAGGTTTTATGTAATGAGACGTTTCTGGAGTCTCCAGTATCAGCACTTTGTTACAGTCTCTAACTTCAGATTGTCTGACACAAGACTTGCCATTAAAAGAGAGAAAGGGGAGGCTAGTGAGGACATGACTATTTGTTGTTGCTATGTAAGTGATAATATCTATAAGGAAATATCTGCTGGATGTTCCACAACATTAAAAATATTCCTGAATAATTAACCAGACACATTGTTATTGTTACGGGGGCAAGTGCCCCCGATGGACCACTAGGGGGCTTCAGCAGGGGTTTTGTTTATTTATCCATGTGTTTGTTCTAGCCACGCCTTTACCTAATGTGTTCATGCTTGTCACCTGTTCCTAATGTGTGTGTAATTATGTTCCTTATTTATAGTGGCCGTCTGTCTCCCTTTCTTGGCCAGTCTTCGTCTTAGTGTATGTCCGTGTGCTTCTATGTTGTTTATTTAATAAAACCCCTGTCCGCTGTCTAACTCCGCGTTGGGTCTGCTTCCTTTACACCGGCTGCATCATCATCTTCATCACCACCATAATCTGTAGCAGCGATCCGTGACAGAAAGACTGGCCTAAACCGTACAGACCCAACGCGGCGCGAGGTATGCGAGGCTTCCTTTTTTCCCCTGATCTCCCTAGCACGCCCCGTTTGGATTTTTTGTTCCCTCCGGCACATCTTTCCGCGTCTGTTTTCTCCATAGCGGAAAGATGTTTTTAACCTGCCTTTTTTTTCCTTTTTGTGCCGGCACTCGCTCCGCTATTTTCCCTGTGAGGAATACGTCTCCGTTTCCGGTGGAGCGTATTGCCTCACTTCCGTCGGCGGAGTGGAGTACCGGCTACCCTCGCTTCAGTTTTTTGAGTTTTTCGTTTTTCCCGGAGTGGATTTTTTTTTTTTCTTTTCTCCCTATAGACCTGTTTTCCTGATCCGGTGAGGTTTCCTGCTTGGATTATTTTTTTGTTTTTCTTCGGTATGGGTGCATTGCTCCGCCTCTTTCCTGTGGGGGGCGTTTTTCTCTTCCTGTTTCCATACAGGACGCCGCCTCACTTCTGTCGGCGGAGGATGGCCCCGATGAGACCTGTTTCTTCTTCCTCTTCATCGCCGGGACTCGCTCCGCCTCATTCCTCATCGGCGGAGGAGATCGCCGGCCACACCTCCCTCCCTCCCTCCCTGTGGGGGCCTTCGGCCCAGCCGGGCTGAGGTCGTCGCTCATCTCGACTACGCGTCAGGGGACGTCGTTCGGTGCTGCTGCTCGGCGGTGGACGTCGTTCGGTTCTGCTGCTCGGCGGTGACGTCGCTCGGCCCCCCTGCTCGGCGGTGGATGTCGCTCGACGCTTCTGCTCGGCTGTGGACGTCGTTTGGGACCCTCCGGCCTTACCGTCGTGCCCGTCTCTCCCCCCATTTGCCTCGCTTTGCTCCTCGCTCCTCCCACTCACCTCACCGGGTTCCTCGCTCCCGCCTCCTGCCTCGCCTTGCACCTCGCTCCCCCCACTTGCCTTGCCTTGCTCCTCGCTCCCCCCCCTTGTTGCCTCTCCGTGTTCTTCGCTCCTCTCTGGGTTTCCCTGGTCCGAAGGGTTTTCCGGACTAGGGGGAGGGGTTGGCGCGTCGGGAGCCGCGCCGTAGGGGGGGGGGGTACTGTTACGGGGGCAAGTGCCCCCGATGGACCACTAGGGGGCTTCAGCAGGGGTTTTGTTTATTTATCCATGTGTTTGTTCTAGCCACGCCTTTACCTAATGTGTTCATGCTTGTCACCTGTTCCTAATGTGTGTGTAATTATGTTCCTTATTTATAGTGGCCGTCTGTCTCCCTTTCTTGGCCAGTCTTCGTCTTAGTGTATGTCCGTGTGCTTCTATGTCGTTTGTTTAATAAAACCCCTGTCCGCTGTCTAACTCCGCGTTGGGTCTGCTTCCTTTACACCGGCTGCATCATCATCTTCATCACCACCATAATCTGTAGCAGCGATCCGTGACAGTTATTAATTATAAAAGATTTCCACTTATTTGCAATTTACGAAATAATCAACATTATCATTAAGCACATATTATAGCAGTACCTCAATAATGCCTTGTGAAAATACACATATACAAGATTTTATATGCTTTGCTTGGGGGTCTCTCAATGTTTGACAGTGAAATAAATTATGATTGAAAGTCGGAGATCAGTTCCCCTTGGGGGGGGGGGTTGCTTGGGGGGCTTGGGGGGGGGGGTTGCTTGGGGGGCTTGGGGGGGGGGGGGGGGCTTGGGGGGGTCAGTCAGTCAAGAAGCTGTAAAGGTTTTACGGGTTGTCCCATGGTGAAATCCTTAAATGTTTAATGTAGAATCCGCATCATAGTGTTACAAAGGGTTCCATGTACACTAAAGATCCTTAAGTCTCCACAATCAGCATGGCTAATACTGGTACATAACTATATGTATAACCATTTTCACACAATACTTAATACACGCGATACAGCTAACCGTTTCAGCAGGTCTGTTGAATCTTTGTGATGAAAGCTTCATGCTAGGTTTCGTTAAAGTACTGTAGTATGTTCTCCACCACTGCATACCAGGTTCCATCTAATGGTCTGATGAGATAAACCAAAAGAGAAGTATTTGGAGCACAGGCTGGTTTCTCTATACTTTATCGCTCTTGTCCTCCTGCCAGTGCTGAAGCAGCTGATCTCCCGGTCCGTCCTCTCCAGTGATGACTCTTCACTCAAGGCTGAGTGGCATTTGCAGATCACAGATTCAAAATCACGCTTTCTTTAATCCTCTCCACATGAGCTTCCACTCAGTGCAGCCTCTAGGACCAGGCTTTTTAGGCCATTTGATTTCTAGGGTTCTTTAATCGTTTGCAGTACAGCTATTAACTGAATGAGAGCAGTGCTTTTAGTGTCTTTGTAGCATGATCATTTGTATTGAAAGCCATAACCAAATAAAATCGCATTACTAAATTCTAACATGGTTCTATTTGACTCGGCGTAGGAACCTTTCTGAATAAATGAATGATAATAGGTTAGCATAAAGCTGAATTGCTATTCTGTGTGGAAAAATACTGTTGAATGCAGGAAATGAATATTTTGTGTGTCAGCTGGCATTCCATGCAGTGTTTATTTCTGATGTGCTGAACAGACTCCAGCAGCAGGACTGGAACAGAAGCTCTGTCACTGCATAGTTGAAAGGAAATGGTCACTAGGTTTGAGTTAATGCACTACTAAAATGATTAACAGTTGCACCAAGTAGTTTAGTTTTAAATGGAAATGAAAACTTACACCGACTCCTAGTATTTGGTGTATTAAAAACATCTGTGTAATGGTATTCTGTTGTTTAGCTTTAAATCCGGATTAGGATGGACGGCACCTCAGTTTTCTTTCGTTGCTATGGTTCACTCTTAAAATGCCTCTGTTGTTTAATAAAGAAAGACGTAACTGCAATCATGTATGTGGTTTTTTTTTTTTTTTGCTGTTTATGGCATCATGTCAGTGATTGGCTGTAGATTTTTATATTAGAAATTACAAGACTGTTCAACAAACAAAGGTAAAGATGAAATAAAAACTGTGTATAAATCTTTAGATGAGAACTCGGTTAATTTCTCTATAGGACATGTGGAACAGAGAACATATAGGACATTCATTCATTCATTGTCTACCGCTTATCCGAACTATTCTCGGGTCACGGGGAGCCTGTGCCTATCTCAGGCGTCATTGGGCATCAAGGCAGGATACACCCTGGACGGAGTGCCAACCCATCACAGGGCACACACACATTCTCATTCACACACTACGGACAATTTAGAGATGCCAATCAACCTACCATGCATGTCTTTTGGATTGGGGGAGGAAACCGGAGTACCCAGAGGAAACCCCCGAGGCATGCAAACTCCACACACACAGCGGAGGCGGGAATCGAACCCCCAACCCTGGAGGTGTGAGGCAAACCTGCTAACCACTAAGCCACCGTGCCCCCCCATATAGGACATACGATTGAGAATTCTGCAAACAAATATGGCTTCATACGCAAAACAAATTATCCATATGTTATACATATTGTACATATGCAACGAAAAATCATTCCTGAAACAAAACTACAGTTTTATTTTAGACTCAAGTTGCTTTGTTCTGAAGGCTAATAGACACAGATCCATTATCTATATATTTATTTAAATGTCCATATTCTCCTATGCTCCTATAAGCATAGCGCCAACAGATTACAACGACAGAACTTTTCTTGTTTTCTCACAACTCAATTCTTTTCAGTTCATTTTCTGTAGAGCAGGGGTTTGTACTGATGAGGGCCACGCAGGTGAGATGGATTTCAGGCTGTTGCCAGAGCGATACTTCAGGCCGAGCTGTTTGTTACATGTTTAACATTCGCACGTGTGCTTCTGGGATGACCCGGGTTAATAACATTTCTGATTCCTCATTCTTGGAGTGTGACGGCTCAGGATTTCTCACCTGTTCTTGAATTTCTGCTGTTTTGGTCTCATTGGAGTCAAATAGGCCAGTGGTAGCTCAGTTGTTCAGGCATGGGATTACTGATCAGAAGGTTGCGATTTCAAATCCCTACACTGCCCTTGAGCAAGGTGCTCTGCATAAGCACATCTGAATAAAGCTGCAGTGTTCAGACAAAAATACCAAGCTTTATGCTAACAGCCATGAGTGGTTTATAACAACACTGAATGCTAAATTAAGTGAGGTTTGGGCAGATAGTGTTATATTATTCCCTGAGGTAGGGTTGTGAAAATTTACTGGTATAAGAAGCTTAGTCAAGCATTTTGACTAATATGGAAGTGAGCTGCTTGCTGACTTTATAAATGCGACATTTAAAAAAAAAAAAAAAAACTAAAAATGGTGCTGATTTTATACATGCCAGCAAAGTTGTAAATGTTCACTAATGCACCCTTGTCAAATATATGTTAACTGTCAGCCCATGCAAGTGGTGCATTGTAAATTAATTAGAGCAAAGTATTTAATTAAACCTCCATCTAACTAGGGTATCCATTTGAATAGTCATCTTAATTAGCAGATTATACCCTTGAGTAACCACAGCTTTGTAGTTGGTGAACATCTAAAGGACTCTGCTGGGTGATGTGCAGTAGGGAACGGACTAAATTTTCTTTTCTGTTTGTTGCCTATTGAAAGTAGAGACATCCTGAAAAAACAGCTCCACAAAAAAGCCTTGAAAAGGAAGGAAGACAAGAGTTCAGACACTATATTGTGAGTTAGCTTCCAAAAAGAAATTCTGACCACCATATCTTTTGTTCAGAGTGGTCTAATTGGTCACAGTGTCGTGTGTGTTGTTACATGGACATGGATCCACAGTTTGGGTCCCATTTTCGGTTCTTTGAATGAATACAGGAATAAAGTGGTGTGATACTCCCCTATTTGCCTATCAGCCACATGGATGATGCGGTTATCTATCTACTACAAAAAGTCCACTTCCATCTGGACTACACCACCACCACCACAGTAAGAATCACTTTCTTTTGTTTTAACACCATCCAACATCATTTTGATTTAACACCTCTCCCGGTGAGAGAGAAGATTAGAGGAATGGAGGTGGACATGTCCATGATCTCCTGGGTCACCAGGTTGTGTGGCTGGGAACCTGCTTGTCTGAGTGCCTGCTGAGCAGCACTGGAGCACCACAGAGAACCATGGTCTTCCTCTTCATCCTGTACACAGCAGACTTTCAGTACAGGTCGGAGCTCTGCCACCATCAGAAATTTTCTGACGACACTGTGGTGGTCGGGTGCTTCAGGGATGGACAGGAAAAAGAAAAGGACCTGGTCAGCAATTTTGTGGAGTGGTGCAGGAAGAACCATCTGCTCCCCAATGTAGCGAAGATCAAGGAAATGTTAGTGGACTGCAGGAAGAAGAGGACCACAACCAGTCCCTTTATCATCATGGGTCAGGACCTTGAGCTAGCTGACACCTACATATACCTTGGTGTCCATCTGGACATCAAGCTGGACTGGTAGGTCAACTCAGAGTCAGAGTACAGGAAAGGAAATAGAAGACTCTACTTTCTAAAGAATCTCAGGTTTTTTAATGTTTGCAGAAAGGTTTTGAGAGGAAGTCATCCTCTTTACCCTGCTGAGACATTATTGAGCCAGTCTTAGATTATTGGACAGATGTTGACTTATCCATTATTCATATCCATATGCACTGGTACTTTATTATTTTTTCTTTCTTTTTTTTTTTTTTTTTTACATTGCTTACAATGGTTATACTGGTGACAATGTCTGAAGTGCACTTCACACCCCACTGTAATACCACATCACAGCCTTACACTGTAAATTTTATTTATATATATATATATTCTTACTTTGTTTTATTTAGAGTGCTAAATTACTTTTAAGATACTTCTCTGTTTACTGCTGTAACCGGTGAATTTCCCTCTGGGATGAATAAAATGATCTCTCTATGAATATTCGATCAAATATTCAATCATTCAGGCTTCTTTCACCACGGTGTATTTGCTTTTTTTTCCTCCTCTTCCACTTTCACCATTCTTTTACAGGGTTCCTAAAACTGTGGATAGACTAATCATAATTTCCTTTCCAGTGTGCTTCAGCAGTACCATGTCATGCTTGCACTAAAAGCAGCAACTCAAAAGAATGACAAACAAGTGCTAATGTCTGCTAATACACGTGGACTTGAATCCCTATTTCAGCTAGGCTTTGCAGTGTTTTCTCATCGTGTTATTTCGGTCTGCCTAGACTTCTGTTTCATAGTTCTCACAGCTTACTGTGCCTTGGAACAGTTCTGAGCTCCTGGGTGGTATTAAGTCTACGAGAAAGACTGAGGGTGTGTTTTTATATTTTTTATTACTGTTAAATAGCATTCAAAAGTCAGCATAATACTGGATTGTACAGTAATAGTACTTCAGATTTCTCATCCTGTTCCAGTCCTAAGGTGAGGAGGTTCTGAATCCTGTTGTTATTCTGCGGATCTTGTAGAATGTTGTGCTACTGATTTCAGAACTTTTTTTTTTTTTTTTTGGGTTTTCGGCGAACTACTGCTAACAGCCTGAGGTCCTATCTCTCACACGGTATCTCTCCATGCTTTTGAATCCTTCATGCTCCATTCAGGGTTCCTTCTCCTCCCACTCCTGGACATATGGACTCTGAGGTCAATAGGGCAGAGAGGAAGATCCTTTTTTTTCTTCCCACTGCCTGAGGCACAGATGTTCCACGGTCACTGATTTTCATCTGGAAGGTGTGACTGACCTCCCTGATCAGCATCCTCTGCACTCTTCTTGCTCTCTGTGCATGGTGAAAGAAAGCAAGGTGTTGTGAGTGGGCAACAAGCGTGTCTGAATGGTGTGTGTGTTGGTGAGTGTGTTATAACCTTGTGCATTTCTCAGCTTTACTCAGTGGGCAGAGATTTTGGGTCTTTTTAAAATAATTGTGGCTACACAGATTACCACATTGAGCATATTGTAAACGAATCGTTACTGATATTTGTATGGGTTTGATTCCGTGCTCATTTACTCTTACTTGTAAATATATTCTCTGATGCACCTAACATCCAACACCTGGTATGCTTTTGCTAATGGAACGACAAAACAAAATGACAGTGATCTGGACATCATTTATAATTAATGATGGCAGTCAAAGCAAATGAGACTGCCAACTGTCTGACTTGAGTGAACATCAGTGAGCATTGTCATTGAAATCAAGTGCCATAAATTGCAAACACACACACACACAAACGGGTATGTAAGTGCACAGCAATGAAGCAAACATTAGAGACAATGTCATGCATGAAAAAGAGAGTACATCATTTCAGCAAGCACTGAGACACACGCTTTCTTCCCCCTCACTCAGTTAATCGACCAGTTCCACTGTAAATATGTTTCTGATTCACACTAGACTCTACAACTAGACTCTTTAATATTGAATTATAAGGTTTTTTTGTTCTGATGTGGAGCCTATTCTCAGACTCTGCTGAAAGTCAGTAGGAGTCTGAGCACTGAAAAACCGACAGTGTTAAATCAGTGGATAAATAAATAAAACCGGAGACCAAAGATTCCAACCGTGATTCCTTGGACAATCTGTTGGACTTCAAAGCTATCCTAGAGCTGGCTCTCATTCTCGTTCAGGGTCAAGGTTCGCGGGAAGTAAAAAGAGAAAGAGGCCCTTTATGGACACCAAACTGCCCCCAGGAGACATTTTTCTCCCTCAAAACTAAACAATGTCTCAACTGAAGTCTGCCCTTTGGAGGAAATGTTAAGACCATAAACTATTAATGGACAGCTGTCTGTCTAGATGCCCAAGCAAGAGACTGTTTCTTTGTATTGAATCCTCATGTGGTGCATTACTCCTGAGAGCCATAAAGTCTCAGTAGGGGTCTCTGTCTTTCTCTCTTTCTTCCCACTGCCGACACAGTAAAGATGGTCATTAGTCATAAGAGTGTTTGGGAATATTACAATATGCAGTAGGATGATTATCGGTTGTCTCAGTTTGTGGTCCATTTCCTGCACAGCAGGAGAGTGTGAGACACCTACATCAGTGTTGTGTGTGAGAAAAATAAGTAATGGCATTTGGTTGAGGCGTGAACAGGCAAGAAATTCTCCCTCTCATGGTTTTCTTAGCGGTTTAAGGTGGTCCTGTGAGGTTTGGCTGTATTTGAGAGCAATATACAGTATCTAGTCTTTAAAGCCAAAGCCATTTGAACAATGGCAATAATATTTGTGATGCTAATGTTGGCACTGGGTGGCAAAGCAGTGGGTAGCTACCTCACATCACACAGGTCTAGGGTTTATGCCAGTCCAGGTGTGATTGCATTAGCTCCTCTATTATCCCTGTACTTTAGTTACGCCACAGAGGAAATAAATCTATGTCAGTCTTGCAGTACTGCAATATTAAAGTCTGTGAAGTTAAGTCATTCATCTTTTCCATTTATTTACATGCTTCTGTTACTGCTTCACTCAACAAAACACCAAAATCTGGCTACAGATTTGTCCTATAAGGAAAATATTGAAACATTGAAATGACTTCTTTATCTGCTTTGATGAAATCCTCAGAACTGTTTTCTAGATTCAATACTTTATGTGAAAAGACACTAGGCAAAGTGCAAATGTTCTTTGCACAGCTACAACGTTGTACAACTTCTCCAGCAGTAAATTATTTCAGCAGTATTTTTTCCCCCATCTCCTTTGTCTGATACTGTTTTATAATAGATATTTAATATATGTATATAATAGATATCTCCAGTCCTGCGCATTTTAGATTTGCACTTTTACACTTGTTAAGAGGTTTTCAAGTGGAAAGTGTTCAGTGGCCCGATTTGACATAGAGCCGTCGAATCATGGTGACATCCATTAACAAATGTATCACAAGTATATATTATTGTCGAGGTATCAAAGTAACCGCTAAACAGCTTGAAAAGTGATAATTAGCAATGCAATTAACACAGTTGTCTTAGTAATTAGCAGCATAATAATCACAGCGGCACACGGCGTACTTATGACTACATAAAGATATATTTGTTATCAGTCAATAATATAAAAGATATGCCGTTAATTATATATTTCCATCAAGTGTAGAAAGTGTATGAATTATAGTGGCTTGAAAGTACGAAGTGAAACTACATCAAGTATCTGAGAAATTCTTTAAAATGTTTCTTTTCATGTCTTTGTGCATATTAAAATGGGATGAAATGTCTCCTATGTTCTCATATGTAATAATATGTCATATTTTGTTTATCCCTTTGTTTCACTGTGAGTAAAAAAGGCTGCCATATGATTTAAGACTAAATGAATTCATGTATATTCTTTCAATTCCTGCAGATCGACCGCATCATATTTTGCGTCTTCCTGGAAAACGACTATGGGATTTACAACAGGAAGATGTCAGATTACTTCCCTCCAGGTATTTAATCATTTTTGGTGCTCACTTTGCTTTGTTTGCCATTTTGCGATTCCAACACAGATTTGAACCTGCTAATTTACATTCACACAGATGTCAACCTCGCTATGAAAGGTGGTTAACATGCTCTTTGAGTGCAGATAAAGCCACTGAAAAATTAAACACTTAAGAGCTCATGCACACATCCTTCATGCACACACGTGTCAGGCTTTATTCATGCCTTCAATAACACAAGTCAAGGAAATTATTGGGGGGGGGGGTTGGGGGCGTGAATCACAGTATGAATGAGCCAGCAAGCCAAGCATTTTCAACAGGCTTATGCGAACCAGTGCTATGAGTCTAATATGAAAATATGATGGAGTAGCAGTTAATTTACTGTTTAATAGGGAGAGTCCTATAAGACATGACTTTTATAATGAATCGATGCTCAACATCAGCGCAAATTATAAACGTCCTTTAATACATTGTCATTAATTTGGATTAATCAGTAAGTGCATAAAATTAGACACAAAGCAAATATGGTGCTCTTTGTAGCTGCCATGGTGTGGCTTTCCCTGCTGCCTGCCATCATCTTGGCATCTATGATGAAAATATTATTACGATTATTCTCTTTGGGTTATATTCAGGGTCGAGTGCATGTGATATCAGCTCGAGTGAGGAGCAGTATTAAGCCGAGCGCCACTGTCAGACATTTTATTGTAGCTGTAATATGCCCCAGTGAAATTCCTGTTTTGCTGATTTCTACAAAATGCTAAATTATGCTTAGATCTCACTTTAAGTTATCATATGAATGCTTGGTTTTCTGCTGCACCACTCAGAAGCCCCCCCCCCCTCCCCCCCGGACTATTATTTTAATAATTCAGCAGTCTATATGTGCACACAGGTAACTCTCAGAGTGAAAAAAATAGATAAATAAGATGAAAAATATCACAATATGCTGGATCAACTGATATTTAATAACCTGTGGCAATAATCTAATAAGGCTCTTATTGCTTTATTATATAGCAATAAGACTATTATTACATGCATATTACATTCAAATATTCATTATATTTACCCTTGTATTAAAAAAAAAGATTGTTATAATATTACATTCGGCTGCAGAAATAAAACATCTTAAGCATCTGCATAACAAGATGTATAACATTTTGTAAATATTGCTGTAGTGTTTGGACTCAGGTCGCCAACACTGGATACAGCACTGTAGAACCCCAGTGTGAGAGGAGCTCAAGAGGCAGGTGGAATTTTAGCTAAGCTCCAGTCTCACATTTATTCAATCCTCGATCTCAGAACACTTTCAAAGCCTAACAAACAGCATGACAACAAGAAACAGGTCCATCCAGGACTCACAGCTTTCACTCTGACTCAAGTTCAAGCTCTTTGGCAAGCTGTCAAGCAGTATCTCTCTCTCTCTCTCTCTCTCTCTCTCTCTCTCGCTCTCTCTCTCTCTCTCTCTCTCTCTCTGTATCTATCTCTCTCTCTCTCTGTGTCTCTGTATCTCTCTCTCTCTCTCTCTCTCTCTCTCTCTTTCTCTCTCTCTCTCTCTCTCTCTCTCCTCTCGAGATGATTGTGGGAAAACACAAAAAGACACAAATAAGGAGAATGCTGTAATAAGACACACGTGAGACTCATCAGGAGTTAAGTATGCTCGACCAACCTCAGCCACATTAATTTTAGGAACTTTGAGCCATTCTAATGATATCTTCACCAAGATAAACAAGGTTGATGTAAAGATTCAACAAGGGCTGGCATAGGTTTCTACATTGAACTTCTAAGAAGTGAAAATGTTTTATAAATGATGAGAATTGTCGTATACAGTAAATTAGTTTTTTAACGGTCCTATTACTGCACCCTGTGGGACACCATGCAGGATAGATTAATGAGGTTGCTAATTAAAAAGTTGTATTAGCTTATCAGTTACCTACTTTAATAGTTTATTAGGTTACCAAGTTGAACAAGCAGAATATTTTATTCCTTTGGTTGTAAAAATCTGATGGGTTTTCCAAATGATGTGTTCAGGACAGATTTAACAGGACTATTAATTCCATGGAAATCTCACATTCATCTTTTCAGTTTGAAAATCTCTAGAAACACTTTAACACACAAGGTGAACAGGTGCGAGGAAGTCAATAAGTCAAAGCTATGCCAGATAATATTTTATGGTGACTCGCTCTCTGAAGTTGACTTGCTGTTGGCTGAAAATCCTCATACAAAGTGAGATTCAATGGGGCTCTGATTCTGTCATCACCTACAGTCACCCAAACCCGGAAAAAGACCTCTGAGGTAGACTCAAACCTTGTCAGTGAATCATAGCCTCTCACACCTGTACAGGTCTGGTTCTCGTCTGATTGTCAGAGTCAGCCTGTCTCTGGTGGTGTGTGAGCGGTACGTGATCCGCAGAGTCTAGACCCCTCTTTGGTCTGCCGTTAGCTTTGTTCTCGCTCTTATTCTACCTCTTTTCCTGAGTCTCCTTGGACCCTCTTGCATCTCTTGAGACAAAGCTACACCCGGTTCCCACAAGCCAGTTCCCATTTTGCAGTCACGTACCATGGAAAGGGCACTGTTCTCAAAGGAGCCTAGGCCTTTTGCTGCGATTCCTTTGCTTCCCTAGACAATAAACAGCCATAATATTTCAGTAAAGAATGCTTTGTAGACCTGTTAGCCGTTCCTTAGCATCCCTGTCACAGAGTCTAGAGTATGTTCTATGTGATGATGAGGCCCTGTGGAGAACTTTTCAAACAGGGGTACCAGGAGGATTATATTATTCACTCCAGTGTTCACACACACACACACACACACACACAGACACACACACACACAGACACCACACACACACACACACACACACACACACACACACACTCTGTCCCTATCTTTCCCTGAGGCTCCGCTTGAAGGACGGCAGCCACTGGAGAGTCTCTGATTATATTGAGCTACCTCCTGCACTCTCAGCCCGTCTCTTTGCGTTAGCTTTGGGAGATGAGACGGCATGGCCGTTTTTTCTCTCCATATCCACTCTTCAAGATTACACTAGCTAGAATGAGCACATTGTGAGCACATTGCAAGCACGAATGCATAAAAACACACTTCTACATAGTCATGCTCACCAAAGGCAGTTCTAATTTTGGACTTTTATTTTTCAAACCAAGTCAAGTTGGACACTTTTCTATTATTTCTGTGGCCAGATTTAAAAACGCCTCTTAGTCTGAATTAGAGGTGTACTATCTAAACCAATGGCTATATTTGTATAGAATTTGTATTAGTGCTGGGCAACGATTAAAATTTTTAATCGCGATTAATCGCATAATTTTTCTGCGATTAACCGCATTGTTAATTGTAAAATTAAATAATGAATTCAAAAGTAGTGTATTGTGCACTTTTATTTTAAAAGTACTGCTATATGAACAGAAGCGCAATAACATTTGGTTTGGTTTGCAAACACTTTAAACAGATAAGGTGCTTTTTACAGAAGTATTCCCCTTACATAGTAGCAATTATTTAATAATGAAATAAAATAATATAAAATAATTCATTCATTCATTCATTGTCTACCGCTTATCCGATCTATTCTCGGGTCACGGGGAGCCTGTGCCTATCTCGGGCGTCATTGGGCATCAAGGCAGGATACACCCTGGACGGAGTGCCAACCCATCGCAGGGCACACACACACTCTCATTCACTCACGCAATCACACACTACGGACAATTTAGAGATGCCAATCAACCTACCACGCATGTTTTTGGACTGGGGGAGGAAACCCCCAAAGCACGGGGAGAACATGCAAACTCCACACACACATGGCGGAGGTGGGAATCGAACCCCCAACCCTGGAAGTGTGAGGCAAACGTGCAAACCACTAAGCCACCGTGCCCCCATATAAAATAATAATTATTTAAAAATTATTTAATAATAAAATAAAATTTTAATTTAAAATATTTCTTGTAAATCTCAACTTAAAATTCAGCTTTGCAGTGTTTACATATAACTTTTGTTCTATCAACTCCGCCGTCTGGAAGAGATCTAAACTGGAAATGTCCATGTAAAAGTTCGGTACCTTTCTCCATGTTTCTGTTCCGGTTTTATTGGTTCATGTGCGCGCTTCAGCAGTCTAAGGCCCAGCCTGAATGCTCTGATTGGTTGAGATGCGTGATAACGCCCATCCCAAGCCAGTACTGTTCAACATCCCACCCCTCTTGTGACCCATTGTCTGTCTGTATGTGTATTCAGAGGCAGAGAGCAACGGACTTTCGAAATAAAGTAGTAATTTAAAAAACTTAAATAACGCGTTAACTTTCCCAGCCCTAATTTGTATATATTCTATATTTGTATTTTAGTACTATAAATAGCCATATCTTTATTTGGATTTAAACCAGAAGTTGTGGGAGGGAAGGTTGGTTATTAACTCTCACACTCAGCAAGGTCTGTGAATTCTGGCTGTCACGGTTTTTCAACCTCAGCTACGTCACTCGTTCAAACCCTGTCTACAGATATTTTCTAATGAATTTAGTTGGTTCTTTTTCCCATAATATAAACACACTAGTAATCTAATATAAACCAATGTAACCATGACTAAGCAGTAAGGATGAATGCTGTAGTCTTATGCTAAAGAACATGCCCTTTATTGCTTGCTCTCGCATGAAAGTAATAACTTTCCATTAATGCTTTCTCATTTTTATGAGTTTTATAAATTCATTTTTAAACATAAATGTGCCTTCTATTCATATCTGTATTTCTATCAGTTTAGAAAGCATGGTCTTTTCACTCCAGATAATAATGTATTCAGAATCGTGTCCATCCCTAGTCTGAATGTTGTTCCGCCGACATCTTTGCCAGTGGACTTTGACAGTGTCTGTTGTACAGAGCATTATGTAAATGAAATGCAGGTGTGGTAGCACAGCAACTAGCATTGTTATTAAAATCACAGGTGGTAAAGGTGAAAGGTTTGAGAGATTATAAAGGGGTAGAGCTCATTTCAGGTTAAATGACGTGGTGGAAGTGGCAGGGTCACTAATGTTAATTGTGACCCCTGTGTGATTAATGAGATTCATCTGCTCTCTGAAGATCTTAAAACTGCATTCATGTTCGTACTCTGACAAATTCTAGGTTTTTCACACACGGTTAGTGGGTTCTTTATGAGACCAAATGACTGCACACCTCCTAACTGGCATCACGGTCTTTATTACTGCTATTATGTCAGATGTTTTGAAAAGGCTAGCTTGGGAGAAATAGCACAAATACCTGGTTATCATTTGAGATGAAGCATACTTATCCAGTGTAAGTGGCACCTTCAGTGGTTAATTATAACTTCGGTCCCAAATAGCCTGCAAGATATTGACTGAAGAAAGTGATAAGATATTGATTGAAGCAGGGATGGCTTTATTAACATATAGATGTGTGAATTATCACCTCAGAACACACCTCAGGTTGTAGGAGAGACACAGAAGAAGACCAATTTAGCACCACTAGTGTTCCCTTCATAAAAAAGTGTGAAAATACAAAGCTCTTGTACAGCCTGGTCCCTGCACTTCATCAACCCTACAGGAACCAAGGAGCCAGAAAAGATCTGCAGCTTATTTGTACTGCTCCTTAAAGGCCTGTCATATTCTGTACAGATATTCACGTTTAGTTTGGCAGAACTGTCACTGTCACTTTAGCTCTTGTATCTCAGCCTCCTGTTATATCTGTCTCCTTCTTGTTTTGTCTCTGTCTGTTTAACAAGTCTTACACAATCATCCTTCAGATCAATTCACTATTTCCTTCTGTATTTCCTGGAAGTGAAAAAGTATGGTCATGGACATGTCAGGGTTTGAAAATTAAGTAAGTTGTCTAATTCTCACCCTTACGTTTATTTAAAATATTAAGGTCTCTCTATTATATATATAAATATAGTATCCAAAGATGTCACACTTCGCACCAACACCGCACCTACACTGCATTCCAGTCTGGAGTTTTGATCAGACTTACTTCCCTCTTCGCGATTACGCTACTTACCTGTTCCCCATCATCTCCACTCTCTGGCTGCTATTTAAAGAGCCCAGCCCTGACAGAAGAATCCTTAATGAAGCCTTTTTTTTTTTTTTCAAAAGATGCAAAACAGAGTCTGAGCCCGATCTGATCTGATATCAGCTATGACATGATTCCTTATTCTGCTGCATTAATTATGTCTTTTTATACCTCAGGACTGTTAAATGATCTGAAGGTGTTGATTGATTTTCTGTTCTGACAGTAATGTGGGCTACAAGGCAGATCACGGGCTTATATTAACTCACTCATTTTAATTCATTATAGTTTCTTTGGTAACAACTAGGGACTTCACAGGGTCTTGTATGCTGGACAAAAGACATAACTTCAGGTTATTAATGAACACATAATTGTGCAAATTGTGATGTTTTCTGTAAGGATGCATTTATGAAAGGAGTCTCCAGCGTCAGTGTTTTATACAGTCAGCAAAGTTTCCACCACACTGGACACTCCTTCTGTAAATGTTAAATGTTTCCTTTCCTTATGAACAATCAGCATTTTTTCCCAATTTCTTTATTATTAATATTGCATTCTATGGAGTGTCTACCACACGAGTGAATGAGTTGTTAATAGTAAAGAACAAGCGCTTTGCTATATCAATCAACACCTGACCAATCAGATTTCAGAAATTGAACTGTGTTTTAATGAATATTGATAAGCATTCAGTATTAAGTATTAATAACAAGTGGATGATTCTGTGAAAGCAGAGTTGAACGGCATAAAAACAGGCAATATATTAAAAATACACGTATGAGGAATTGAGTCGATTGATTGAGAAAAAGACAAAACCGTGTGGAAATGTTTAAAATGCGAGGAGCTAGCTGGCTGTCAAATAACTCAGCTGGCTTATGATGTTAAAGTAATTGGTGTTTCAGGTAAAATTGTGGGATATAGTAAAAGTAATCTTTATCTATCCTTTCCAGAGAAGGAGAAACGAGAATTCATGCAACGGAAAATTGTAAATGAAACCCAATATGTGTCACATTCTTTTTCTCTTTTTTCCGCCTGAAATTGGAACGGATCGCTGTCGATACGCCTTAGTGCACACTGTCTATAAATTGGGTCTTGCCTTTTTCTAAAGTTATCCATGCTATGCAATTAGATATGAAGTCTATGTGCAACACTGCTCTTGTTCATTCATGCAGTTCTCTCTGGCTCGCTCTCATAACTCACTCCTTCCTCCAGCAGCCTTTTCTATATTTGCCGGGCATTCCCACGTTCTATTTGCACATAATAGGGGAAACCACCCGCTAGCTTTAATAGTGGCCTTCCTGCGCTAGTGTTTGCGCTGGAGAAAGGCTGTAATTCGTAAAGCCAGCTGTTAGAGGGTGTGTACGCGCTGTCTTCTGCAATACAACAGGGGGTCGTAGACTGCCAAAAGGGGGTGAAAATGAAAGCTGAGCACGCCTTGCTGTCACTTTCTTTGGAGAATGAATATTGAATGGGACATGGCAGGTTAACATCATCAGATACACCATGGGACTGTTTTGGAGCTTCACTGTATGTGCCATTTTGCATGGCTCAGAGCACGTCCATTATGTGCAAAGAACTAGTAGGGAATAAAGTTCCCTTCTGGGTTTCTTGAAATAAAAAAATTCTTATACTCTTGTAATTTGTCATTGTACATGTTTTGTTATGACTGTATAACTGTATTTTAAATATGTAAACAGTGGGATAATAAGTTTTTTTTTACATTAAGGGCTATATTTGCTGATATAATGCAGCATAGTGCTAATTTGTTTGGCAGTAAGCCAGTTTTTTTTTCCCTTTTGTCTTTAGTTGCCTTTTTCTTCATGGTTAGATATTCACAACAGGGGGTGTGGCATTTAAAATTAGAAATTAACTTTGAGATGGTAAAATCTGAGACATCACCTCGCATTGTGAGAGAGAGAAACATAATAGGACCAATTTAGCACCACTGGTGCTGCAGACAGTGCCTGTCATAAAACCTGTGAATATATAAAAGCCCTGAAAAGCCCAATTCTTGCACTTCATCATCATCCCTGCAGGAACCAAGGAGTCAGAAAGACCTGCAGCTTATTTGTACAGCGCTTTGTAGATCTAACATATTCACGGCAGAACTGTCACTGAATTCCTGGTTTCTCTCTAGCTCTCTTCTTTTCGTTTGTGTCTTTGGTGCAGTGAGGGAATTTAAAACCTACTTTTTTGTTCCGAAAGCTGATTTAAATGCTATTCCCACAGGGACATGTTCAGAGTCGGGATTGAGGTCCAAATGTTGCATCAATATTTACGCGGGAAAGTTACTCATACTCAGAGTCTCATTATGCAGCTATACAAATGACTTGCATGGAGTTCACACCTCTGAGATTTTTCCTGAACAAAACTGACGAGCTTTTTCATGAGCATCTACACCACTGCCTTTAAACAAGGGTTCAAATACATGTCTAATAGGAGTCTCACATATTGCCAATATCGTGATTTTTTTTTTTTTTTGGTTCCACCTTCATTATGTGGCAGCTTATACAATAGCACTTCTTATTGATCCAGCACATCTTATTATTTTGAGTTTTATTTAATATGTGCCGGCATAATGTGTGTGAAGGATGAAAGATGATATGTTTGGGTTTTCCTGCTTTATTTTTTGAGTTGACAAATTAATAAAATAATGCTGATGCTTTGGACAATTTGATGCATGCAACTGTGATACAAAGAAGGAAAGAAAGAAGGATGGAAGGAAAGAAAGAAGGAAGGAAAGAAGGAAGGATGGAAGAAAGAAAGAAGAAAGAAAGAAAGAAAGAAGAAAGAAAGAAAGAAAGAAAGAAAGAAAGAAAAAGAAAGAAGAAGGAAAGAAAGATAGAAGGATGGAAGGAAAGAAAAGGGAAGGAAGGAAGGAAAGAGAAAAGGGAAAGAAGAAAGGAAGGAAGGAAAGAGAAACAGGAAGGAAAGAGAAAAGGGAAGAAAGGAAGGAAGGAAAGAGAAAAGGGAAAGAAGGAAGGAAGGAAGTAAAGAGAAAAGGGAAGGAAGGAAGGAAGGAAGGAAGGAAGGAAGGAAGGAAGGAGAAAAGGGAAGGAAGGAAGTAAAGAGAAAAGGGAAGGAAGGAAGGAAGGAAGGAAGGAAGGAAGGAAGGAAGTAAAGAGAAAAGGGAAGGAAGGAAGGAAGGAAGGAAGTAAAGAGAAAAGGGAAGGAAGGAAGGAAGGAAGGAAGGAAGTAAAGAGAAAAGGGAAGGAAGGAAGGAAGGAAGGAAGGAAGGAAGGAAGGAAGTAAAGAGAAAAGGGAAGGAAGGAAGGAAGGAAGGAAGTAAAGAGAAAAGGGAAGGAAGGAAGGAAGGAAGGAAGGAAGGAAGGAAGGAAGGAAGGAAGGAAAAAGAAAAGGGAAGGAAGGAAGGAAGGAAGTAAAGAGAAAAGGGAAGGAAGGAAGGAAGGAAGGAAGGAAGGAAGGAAGGAAGGAAGGAAAGAAGGAAGGAAGTAAAGAGAAACAGGAAGGAAGGAAGGAAGTTAAGAGAAACAGGAAGGAAGGAAGGAAGGAAGGAAGGAAGGAAGGAAGGGAGGGAGGGAGAGAGGGAGGGAGGGAGGGAGAGAGGGAGGGAGGGAGGGAGGGAGAGAGGGAGGGAGGGAGGGAGAGAGGGAGGGAGGGAGGGAGGGAGGGAGGGAGGGAGGGAGAGAGGGAGGAAGGGAGGAATCAATACTTGATATAAATCACCAGTTAAGATGATCTTTTTTGATGTCTTCCATTATGTGGACTCCAAATTTGTCGACTAAACTATTAATTAATGTATGGCCTCAAATGACACTTCAGCTGTTAATTTGTTTATTTTGCAAAACTTCAGTTTCTTTGTCACATTGTGGCTACATGAAACCGTCAGCTAGGGAGGTCTAAATCTGTGGTCTGAATACCAATATTTTTGTAAATATTTCTAAAAAATGTTTGCTAATACAAAAAGTACAATACAGCAGTTTTCTAGTCTGGACAATGGGAAATTCATTGCCAAGTAGTGAACAAGACATTAAGGTTAACCAGAGCAATGTCACACTTCAGCTACTGTGACGCACATCCTTAGAACAGGTGAGGCCAAGGTAAGACTTTGTTTCGTCAAGTGAGACTTTTTAATTCGTCTGGAAGAGCATTCTGTTTTTCATCACAAACTAGCGGTGTAATTGATTGATTGCAGGAGCTGATTGGTTTGGGAGGCTGTGTAACTGATTAAAATGAACTTGGACACAGGCAAATCGAAAGAGTTCCAGAACGCAATCTGCTTCCTAAAGATTTGTGTGTGTGTGTGTGTGTGTGTGTGTGTGTGTGTGTGTGTGTGTGTGTGTGTGTGTGTGTGTGTGTGTAAGAGAGAGAAACCTGATGGAGGGAAGTGAAGAAGACTATTTGCTGGGATTAGTACTTAATGAAAACTAGCTGTTGATTTTTTTCCTTTGCAATACATCTGTGCTGCCAGTTATTTTCGGGAAAGAGGAAGGGACGGTTGATGGAGGCATAAATGCTGCGATCTGTTTTAAATGAAGTGGCTTGACTAGAGTTTCATTTCAACATGCACAACAATTCTTTTTTATTTCTCTAGTATTGTAGTATGATGATTTCCAGCATGACCAATTGTCACATTTTGGCCATTAGGAAAAACACAAGGAGCAATGTATTTCCATTATGTTTCATTAACTCAACAGTAACAGATGCAGATGTGCCAGCTGCTGTCAGGCTAGAAGGACTTTTAAGAGATTGAAAGCATTAATATTTACACTAGTTCTGAATCATCACCACTGCACTGATGGTTATAAAAAAATAAAAATTTTCCCCTTTGATGCCCTCAGCCGTTATGACTGTGAATGCAAGGTTTTTTTTTTCTGACTAGTTCTGAAAGAGAAAATTCAAAGAAAGAGAACACTGTACTTTTGTGTGTGTGTGTGTGTGTGTGTGTGTGTGTGTCTGTGTGTGTGTTAGACTCGAGCAGAAGTCTGTCCGCTTTAGCCAGAGGGCTCACTAACACACACTGTCTACCTAGAACACATGACATGAGTGTTTAACTTGAGGTCTAGCTGTGGATTGTGTGTGTGTGTGTGTGTGTGTGTGCGTGTGTGTGCGTGTGTGTGTGTGTGTGTGTGTGTGTACACAAGTGACAGAAGCACAGCTCTTTAAAGCTGGAACTACACACACATGCAGATTTGTCCAAACTAGCCTTGTGAGAACTTTCCATCCTTTCATTCGAATCATTATTACAACCAAATCTAATTATAGTTTAAAATTAATTTTCCTTGTATGGAATGTCCCAAGAAGATCAAAAGTGTCATATATTTTTTTAATATAGTTTTGCTACATAATCATGGACATTTTAGTAGTTTAATTCACAAAAACACACACAGAGAATGAAATAACAATGCATTGCCAAACTTCTGCACACACACACACACACACACACACACAAGACTAGAAGAAAGATGAGACATGGTCAGACGGATAAAACATCGACCATGTTATGAAACAGGTTATTACTCTGTGCAGTTTGAAGTGCAAATCAACAGCTTTGGCGATTTAGAAGAGAAAATAAGAGAAATTACACGAGTAGACAGATAAATACTGCTATTAATACAGGAGCCTCATTTAATGCATAAAAATGAAACCGATTCAAATAAGCAAGGCTGCTGGGCTTTTTGCGATTGCATATAAATTAGGTCCATAGGAAATAACATTGCATACTTGTTGAGACAGACAAATATTTACAATTATGAGACCAAGTACTCTTCCAAAAAAAAGTCGGATTAAATGTCCTTTTAATTTGAACAGCTTCATCACAAGCCAAAGACATTCAGTGCGTTCCCCATAATAATAAAAAAAAAAAAATCTACAAATTAAACTAAATGCATTGAAAAATTCTACAACCGAGACGTAGGTCTGGAATCTGTGATGTTTATTTTGACTGAATACAATACATCTGATTACACTGTCTTGTTTAACATAAATCACATGATTGATTTATTTCACTGTGTGAATATATGTTGTCATGATTTCCACTGTCTGCACAGTATCAGTGCAAAACAAATACACTGCAATGCCATTCTTATCAAGCCAGACATGCTCAATCTTTCTCTCGTTCTGTCTTTCTCTCGCTGATAGATAACGAAGAATGTGAGGAGGGGAATGTGGCCCACACGGAGGATGGTGAGTGATAGAGCTCTTTACATGGGAAATTACACAGCTGAAAATCCCTCATGCTATGCCAGTACATTTTAGGATTTGTTTTGTCTTTGGTTCATCATGCCAGCTGCACAATTACCAATAAAAAATAAATGGAGAGTCTGCATTTTCTCCGCTGGTCTCTGGAATTGATTTTTGGCTGCATGTGTGCTGAGATTGCAGAGTTTTGTACTGGATTTTGGTAATTGAGCTGTGGCATGAACTGGAGACCTTCAAGTTTAGGACTGAATAGTTTAACCAAATAGCTGATCAGGTTCTTGCGGCACTTTTTGTGCAAACGTCAGTGGGGTTGAGTGTCACCAGTTTGGAAAGTCGTTTGCTGTGTGATTTCTCTGCAGGAGAACGAGTGCATCCTCCAGCTCAAATAGCTAGCCTTTCCGTGAGCCTTGCCATCTTCATTATCTTCTACACTCAACAGAATCAGCTCAGTTTCCTGAATTCATGAAACAAAAAAGAATGAAATTTGAAAACAAAAATCATCTGCGTGGATGATGTATTACGAGTGCTTGAGGCTAGAGCTCGATCCTAAATCTTTACCTAAATTGATCTCAGTGAATGAATCGCATCACAATATACATTCATGTGGTGCATTCACACTATTTTCATCCATAGGACTAACTAGCTATGTTTATTTATTGGGAAATAAATTTGAATTTGTTATAAAATATCACAGGTGTGTATAACCATAAATCATAACTGTGTCAGTGGGATTAAAAATCTTATCTCTTACTTCTCTTATCTCTTATCTCTGGGAGCATTGTGTCGCACCCCTATTCCTAACAATTATCCATGGTGCTCTGAATAAATACTATACCTAGTGTACCTTGCATAAGTATTTGCACCCTTTCCACATTTTGTATTTCAAGGGAGTGAATACTTACACAATTCACTGTATTAAAAACACACATTGGTCTGTGCTTTGACCTGCAAAGCTCTGAATGTGACCCAGCAGTGCCACATTTTACAAATGAACCTTAAAACACACTCCAGACTGGAGAATTCCCGGTTTTCGATCGATAAAATTAGAGCTATGTGACATGCCAACAGCATTCGTCTCTACATTGTATGTTTCCATGAGGGAAATCTGTCAATGACTGTTATGTTTGCTAAATTCTGATGAATTAAAGACAGAGGTGAGTAGGAAGGACACTAAGTGAGTGCTGTTTACAATGCCAAAGTGCAATAATATTCAACATTTTGGCCGGAAGGCAGAGTGCAGTCATGTCCTATTGGCTATTTGAGGAAGTCTTTGCGCGGTCGGTCACTAAGTGTAATCAGCTTCCCTACTGCTGCAGTTGATCCATTCCAATGATTGCTGTGTGTGTTTCAGTGCCAGCGTTTTGTGAAATGGGAAGCTTAGAGGACATCTACAGTGAATTGAAATCCTCTAGTTATGTTAAGGAGTAGTGCCCTTTCTTTACTTCTGAGATTTGGTTGCAATTACAAATTTTAAAGACCACAAATAACTGTCGAAATGATATTTATCAGGTTTCTCTCTTGGTATCACTTCCACCGTAAGCTCAGGAGAACTCCCGATTACAAAGACACACACAAACCCACACATACCCACTTTCACCCGGCTTAGCCTCTGTTTCATTTTGTAAACGTCTGATTGTCAGCCAAGCCCTGGCCTTTAGCAGCGCCGCAGTTAGCCAGACTTTCTGGATCCAGTTCAAGAGCACAAATGGCTGCCATTCTCACAAGGAATTCAGCCTCTTTTGTAGCAGTGCATCAGGCTTCTCTCTCTCTTTTTACCCTTTTGTCTCTCACCTTTCATTCTGTCTTTTCCTCTTTTAGAGATCCTCTTTTTATCCCCCTTTTTTACCTTCTTAAAATCAGTTAGCATTCAGGACACAGCCGCTAAAGCTTTAATGAAGCCTTAACCATAATATTTGGACGTTTCCCAGCTTGACCTCGTTTATTATAGATAGCATGTGGACAGTCACGTCTTGTGCTTGGTGTTTCCTAATAGGAACAAAAGACCGAAATCAAAAATTTCTGTTTTTTAACCGATTCAGCATCATAGCTTGGATCATTGTGAAAAGAAAGGTAATTTATTTAAAAAGACTAAAAAAAGACAAGATGTATTTCTCTCCTCAGTTAAGGCATTACGTATAATCAGTAGGTCCTGTGTATAAGTCAATTCCAATCATCCCCAGCTCATTCTTCCTCCCAACTCTGCTCAGGGCCAAATGAGTGTAAGGTGAGTGCAGGGTTTCTTAAGGCTAATCTCTAAATTTGCCTTAAAATTCTGCACTTTCAGCTTCTTTTCTGGCATACTGCTGAAACAATTACTATCTTTCCCAATAAGACCGACCAAAGTTAATTAGATTTGAACACCGGAGGGTGCTGGTAGGCAGTTAGCATGACATACTATTCATTTGTCTACAAGCAAGAAACGCTAGAGAAGGATTTCTTTCACCATTAATGTTCCAGAGTCAATGGTATAGGTGTCTTTAGGGAAATACTGTAGAACCTACTGTAGAACCCTGTTGCAATAACCAGCAAAAACTTATCTCAACCAAGAGACAAGTGGACAGCGCCAATACTTCAAAGCAGCCAGAAGGCTAGCTCAGCTATAAAAGCCATACTTTCTTTTCAAATACAGACATTAAACGTGATTTACAAATTTAATCACGTAAGCCAACATCGTTATTTGTGTAATAATGTTTCATTTATCAGGCCTCCCAGCATCACATTAAGTAATCTCACTGCTCCAGAAGATTCTACCTAACACTTCTTTACAGCACCTCTAGCTCAAAGGGCTGTGTTAAATCACAGGTCTCAGTCTTGTTGAGGAATATTATTGATAGACCAGTAGGGAAATTGGATGTTTCTTGACTGTAAAAATCTTATATTAAACGTAGTAAGATGTGCATTAGTAAGTAAAGAATTAAACTCTTGGGGGATGAACGTTAATGTTAACATCCCAAAGCTTTTTTTTCCCCTATATTTTTCCCTAGTTTTATATAAATTTTAAACTGCACCAATTTGCTAATGATTAGAAAATTATATTTATTTATCATCTGTAATAAAGATGCCATACTTTTTAACCATTTAAAGTTGTATTCAATGTTGCCGATCATCCAGTCTTATAACAGCTATAACCAGATGTATTTACTGAAGTGATGCATGTTAGACTTTTTACCCATTTATAGATTTAATAAAGTTTTAATGTTGTAGAATATCTGCAACATAGATTGCAGCCTGCAACATCAGCCTAATTGTTTCTGTCACTTGTTGATAGTAATATAAGAATATAATCTTGTCATGTTACCCAGAAATCCTCTGTCCTGAAGACTTTCCCATGGAAGAACACTTTTGAATGGTACAAAGCTTTGACACTGGA
>JAUCMX010000002.1:4757265-4804765 GCA_033459395.1 Hemibagrus guttatus | reverse complement strand
ATATATATATGTTTGTATATATCGAAAAACGGAACAAAACCAAAAACGCTATTAAAGAACGTCATCACTGGATCATTCTGTAACAACTGGATTTTATATATATATATATTATATTATATTATATGTCGCTTACCTGGGGAACACATGGCACCAGGATGCACTATGAGAAGCTGGCGGAGGCAGTGTCATGCTTTGGGCAATGTTCTGCTGGGAAACCTTGGGTTCTGCCGTCCATTTGGATGTTACTTTGACACGTACCACCTACCTAAGCATTGCTGCAGACCATGTACACCCTTTCATGGAAACGGTATTCCCTGATGGCTGTGGCCTCTTTCAGCAGGATAATGCACCGTGCCACAAAGCAAAAATGGTTCAGGAATGGTTTGATGAGTACAACAATGAGTTTGAGGTGTTGACTTGGACTCCAAATTTCCCATATCTCAATCCAATCATCATCTGTGGGATGTGCTGGACAAACCAGTCCGATCCATGGAGGCCTCCCAACTTACAGGACTTAAAGGATCTGCTGCTAACATCTTGGTGCCAGATACTACAGCACACCTTCTTTAAGGAGGGCACATGTAGTAGCTTATCCTATGGGGAAATGTGATTATATTAGAAACACACACATTGTACTGCTATTTTTTAAATTGGTTAATACTTGTTCCTGCTAATATTTTAATGAATCTAAGTGTATTGCATAACCATAACACACGAATGAACACACAATATAAGTGAAGAAGATAACATGACAGGCTTTGCTGTTACAGATAAATACCGATCGAGGGGTGGTGTGATGAGGCCCAAATGATGAGCCCAGCTCTGTAATATAAACTTTTTTATAAACTCATATTCATTTTTCGTTTTCACTCGTAAAGAGGTGTCATTTAATTAGCCTGTAGTACTCTGGCACCTTACGTGCTGTAAAATAGCAGAGGATAAATGTGCAGAACACATGCTCTCTGGGGTTGGAGGTACTGACAGTAATTTAACACGGTGGCTAACAGTCTAATGCTTCAAATTAGAAAATAGACTAAATGACAAAGTAGGATATATTTATACTTATTAATTGATGCATGGCCCGATGCTACACAAGTACGCTAAGTTTTGTGTTTTCCGCTCCCCGAGGGACTCCTCTCTAACTGGGGTCAGAACGAAGCAGCTTTCAGCCGTGTTGCTAATGACAAAGAAACATTATTAGTGCTGTCTCTGGGGAGAAGTGGCTCTTCATCGGCTGGTCTGGAATCAGCATCTTGAAAATGCATGAAGGATAGATAGATAGATAGATAGATAGATAGATAGATAGATAGATAGATAGATAGATAGATAGATAGATAGATGAAATGTCAGACCTTGCAGTGTTTTAATGACAAACACATAAATATTCAGTGTATTAATATTCAGGAATGAAATAACAATTTCCAATTCCGTCCTTAAGCATGTTAATTAAAGATTAAATAGGTAGACATGAGGCAAGGTCAGGATCCATTACTTGATTAGTTGCACGTCAACCCTGTGACTCATTGAAATTATGAAGCATCTGCCTTTGGCTTTCGGAGTCGTTATGCATAAGGCAAGCTGATAGATGTATGAGAGAAGTTAAAGCTAAAAAGCGTTTAAAATGAATAAACACATTTTCAGATTAAAAACGGAACGAAACCAAGAAAAAGCAAAAACGCTATTAAAGAACGTCATCACTGGATCGTTCTGGAACAACTGGAGTAGAACAAGAATTCATGGCTAGGGTCATGGCTGTTTATGTTGTTTCCTTCCTTACAGTTACACAAAGAAGTGATATGTTGCCTGTAGTTTGTCTCTTGTGGACATGTACTATCCATTACTGCAAAGTTTTTTTTAGCTTTGATAAGGAAATCCTAGTAGCCTTATACACACACACACACACATATATATATATATATATATAATGTATATGTCTAGTTAAACGCAAACACAGACCCTAGCAATTATTAATTAGTACTCAATTAGTGAAATTTGCAGATTAACAAAGCAAGCTAAATCTACTAACAAGCTACAATAACCAGAGACAATTACAAAGTTTCAAACATCGCCCCCCCATGTCACTATAATATCTTTATATAAGCAATATATATATATATATATATATATATATATATATTGTGTGTGTGTGTGTGTGTGTGTGTGTGTGTGTGTATATGTGTATATATATACACGTGTGTATGTATATGTATATGTATATATATATATATATATATATATATATATATATATATATATATATATATATATATATATATATATATATATACATATACACACACACACACACACACACACACACACACAGGTGCATCTCAATAAATTAGAATGTCGTGGAAAAGTTCATTTATTTCAGTAATTCATCTCAAATTGTGAAACTCGTGTATTAAATAAATTCAGTGGACACAGACTGAAGTAGTTTAAGTCTTTGGTTCTTTTAATTGTGATGATTTTGGTTCACTTTTAACAAAAACCCACCAATTCACTCTCTCAACAAATTAGAATACTTCATAAGACCAATAAAAACATTTTTAGTGATTTACTGTACATGTACTCAATACTTGGTAGGGGCTCCTTTTGCTTTAATTACTGCCTCAATGCAGCGTGGCATGGAGGTGATCAGTTTGTGGCACTGCTGAGGTGGTATGGAAGCCCAGGTTTCTTTGACAGTGGCCTTCAGCTCATCTGCATTTTTTGGTCTCTTGTTTCTCAGTTTCCTCTTGACAATACCCCATAGATTCTCTATGGGGTTCAGGTCTGGTGAGTTTGCTGGCCAGTCAAGCACACCAACACCATGGTCATTTAATCAACTTTTGGTGCTTTTGGCAGTGTGGGCAGTGCCAAATCCTGCTGGAAAATGAAATCAGCATCTTCAAAAAGCTGGTCAGCAGAAGGAAGCACGAAGTGCTCCAAGATTTCTTGGTAAACGGGTGCAGTGACTTTGGTTTTCAAAAAACACAATGGACCAACACCAGCAGATGACATTGCACCCCAAATCATCACAGACTGTGGAAACTTAACACTGGACTTCAAACAACTTGGGCTATGAGCTTCTCCACCCTTCCTCCAGACTCTAGGACCTTGGTTTCCAAATGAAATACAAAACTTGCTCTCATCTGAAAAGAGGACTTTGGACCACTGGGCACTGGACCACTTCTTCTTCTCCTTAGCCCAGGAGTTCAGGAGTGGCTTAACAAGAGGAATACGACAACTGTACAACGTCTGTGTGTGGTGGCTCCTGATGCCTTGACCCCAGCCTCAGTCCATTCCTTGTGAAGTTCACTCAAATTCTTGAATGGATTTTGACAATCCTCATAAGGCTGCGGTTCTCTCGGTTGGTTGTGCATTTTTTTCTTCCACACTTTTTCCTTCCACTCAACTTTCTGTTAACATGCTTGGATACAGCACTCTGTGAACAGCCAGCTTCTTTGGCAATGAATGTTTGTGGCTTACCCTCCTTGTGAAGGGTGTCAATGATTGTCTTCTGGACAACTGTCTTCCCCATGATTGTGTAGCCTAGTGAACCAAACTGAGAGACCATTTTGAAGGTTCAGGAAACCTTTGCAGGTGTTTTGAGTTGATCAGCTGATTGGCATGTCACCATATTCTAATTTGTTGAGAGAGTGAATTGGTGGGTTTTTGTTAAATGTGAGCCAAAATTATCACAATTAAAAGAACCAAAGGCTTAAACTACTTCAGTCTGTGTCCACTGAATTTATTTAATACACGAGTTTCACAATTTGAATTGAATTACTGAAATAAATGAACTTTTCCACGACATTCTAATTTATTGAGATGAAAAAAAGGAGATGTTATGAACTAGACTTGTAGTATATCTTCTGAGAAGCCTGCAGTCCACTTAGAACTGGAACTCTACAAAAAGTTCATCAGTAACACTGCAAGTATTAAAAGTACTTTGTTTACTGCTGGAGCATGTTTATAGACCTAATGGAAGTAGGATGACTTTATTACTGTGCCTCTGATTTGCAGCCATTAGGTGTTGTTCTTTATATAGCAAGCTACCCTGTTTTAAAAGCATAGCATATTTCATAGGAACACCCAGAGGACATCGTGCACCTGGAAATAATGTTTATTTGGTGACCCTATCATTAATAACGTACATATAAAACTATTTTGGGGGCTGTTTATCTGTGCACACCATTAAATGCTGATTCTAATCCAAAAAATTCACATTTTACAAAATAATAATGTGTACTATGTATGTTGGAAAGCAGGAGGAGACAAATTAGTATCCCAGGCACCAGAGACGAGCAGATATTCTGTCAGGAAAAAAGACTACATTACTACATAAACCCTATTGATTTTCACATCACTTGTGTGTAAATGTTAATACACTTCACGGTGATGTGACGCACCTTAATGCTGTCCTGAATCAACCTGCTGCACTACACACATCAGCTGAGGCGTGATCTGATTGAGAGAACGGTTTAAGAATTTAAATGGGTTAATTAGTGGTCTCGAATGACGGACTGTACACAGATTTTTTTATAATAAGTGTCAAAAGAAAATAATATCTCAAACAATATTTTGTAAATGATGTGTCCAGGCAGAACACCAAATCTTATAGCTGAAACTTTAGCCAAGCTGACTATTCATCTATGGCGCTATCCTCCATTATAATATGAATGTTAATATGTTAATTAATATGAATATTAATCCACTTAACTAGCTAACTAGAAAACCATATATTCCTACCTGACCAGAGCTTTCCAGGCAACCAAAACCCTAGCTATTAGAGCTAGCTATTCTGTTTATTTTTTGTACCCCGCTGGAAAGTAATGTGTATTAGCATGGATGGATCGCATACACAGTGTATGTACAGCAAATGTCAGTATCCATGAGCAGCCTGTGAGCTGAAAAAGACACTTTATACAACCCAAGATGCTCCAGAGAATGCAGGCCAAAAACCGAAGGAAAAAAAAATCAAGCAAATCAAGAGGGGAAAGATGGTTGTAGATAGTGAGAGGAATCCAAAGGAAAGCCTACTGGGAAGGCTATTGCACAACTTGTGTATGATTTGGCATTTGGGGGATTAAGAGGTAGCCAGATACACAAGCAGATCAAGATGTAGGGCTTAAGGTCAGTCTGTTAACTGTGTATTCAGCAGATGAATAGCAGTGAAGGGGCATGCCAACAGAGAGAAGAGAAAAGAAGTGGGAAGTGATAGTGGGAACTGTGAGAGAAAAAAACTCACTGTGTGTGTGTGTGTGTGCGCGCGCATGTGAAGTCTGAGCCTCCAGTTTACATGGATTAAAAATGTAGTTGCATTTTCCAACTAAAGGAGCTGAAAGTTCCTCAGCCCACCACCACATGATGCTTCCTTCCTTCACAATGGTTATCCGCCACCACACACACACACACACACACACACACACACACACAAATGTAATGCATGAGATAGTAGGCTGCAGAGCTACAGCTGTTGATCCTGACACTGTCACTCACCTTTTCTTCCTCTTTTATGTCTCATGAATAATTCACATGCTGGCTTTTCTGTGCTGCTGTGGTCAGATAAGTGTGACCGCCTGCAGCTGCGATGTGAAGACTGACTCTGAGTTTTTTCACTATTAGCTCCCCTATTAAATCCCCTAGATGGGGAAAAAAAAATGCATAGGCACATTGTGGTTTTCAAAACATGGCATTAAAATGTTCTCTTTCTTCGGCGTTAAAAGGTCGTGCTTGGAAAGCATGGACAATTTACATAACTGTGCACGTCACTGGAGAGATGAGAATGAGTGAGAACCCTGTTACACTGCTACCATCTGCTGGTGGACTTTTTCTTTCTTTTTAAACAGTAACACACCTGAACCTGTAATAATGGCATGTACAGGGGGAGGGATTAAAATTAATATTTTAATATTTTAATATCTTTAAATATTGCATGAATCCTTACGAGCCTGCTAGAAGATGCCACAAGGAGCAGGAACCATTATATTGTTATAACACGCCCTGTCAGTGCGTGTGTGTGTGTAGAGAATAATCTTGTTTGGCAATTTGTGCTCTCCCATAGTTTTTAAGTGTATTAATAGGGCAGTAGGTGGACCTCCCATGAAATTACAGCTGCACTCCTTCCCCTAGCCTGAAAACTGAATAAATATCAATTCCGACTTCAAAAGTTGCACAAGTGTCAACCTCCAATTTGGGTAAAGAGGCCAAGGCTGATGAAAAACCAATGTGTTTACGGTTTAATAAGGTCTGCCATTTTTAATCATCATAAAAAAAAAATCTTACTCTGGCTTGTTAAAAAAAAAATAGAATTATGCAATTACACAATTGTGCTGCCAAAGCACACAGACTTATTGGTGTCATGGCTTTTATTGCCTCAATTTGTCCTAAATGTCAGAGAGAGAGAGAGAGAGAGAGAGAGAGAGAGAGAGAGAGAGAATGAATGATAGATATTAATGAACAGGAGTAGGGGGTGTGTCCTAGATGTCTATATGAATAAACACACACTGGTCCTAAGCTGTCTTTTCTTCTCTCCTCCAAACTGAAGTTAAGTTATCTGCGGGGAATTTTTATTTTATCTTTTACATTTTACATAAAACAAATAATTTTCTGAAGGAGAACTTTTGAAGCAACTACTCAGAAGGTTTAGAGAGTTGATTTTCAGTCACGTGATGTCATGATAAGGACTGAAAATGATGTAATAAAGGATACGGGAACTAGAATAGCTATAAATTCTCATCTATCGTATCTGTGGCCTATTAGCTCTGCTGCATAACTTAACTCTACATCTGGAATTTGCATTGAAAGACTGTTGCTGTTCAACCTCAACATGAGGACCAAAGAACTGTCACTGCCAGTGAGGAGGATCATCATGAGGCTGAACAATATGAATAAATCATAATAAATTACAATACATTAAAGATCTGTCCAAAAACACTGGTGAGCCCTGAGGAAAATGTTACAACTAGTTAAAAATCCATTTAATTGTAGGTAGAATTACGGGATTCATTTTTTATGGAGCGATGAGACAAGAATTAACAAGAGTGAAAGTGAGGTAGCAATCTCTGTGCATGTTCTCTACATGTCTGCACAGGTTTCCTCTGGGTTCTCCGGTTTCTTCTCACCTTCCAGAAACATTTCCAGTAGGCGGATTGGCACTAAATTGGTTCTAGGAGTGAATGAGTGTATGGATGTGTGTGTGTGCATGATGCATTGTGATGGACAGGCGACCCATTCTATATGAAGCCTCTTCTCTGATGACGCCATGACCCTGAGCAGGATACTGAAAGCAGTTACTGAAAATAAAGCACTTACCGATAGTGGACAGCTGAAGATTGGAATAATGTCACCTTGTCTTTTTCCATTCTACAGCTGTCAAGTTTCAGTGATCTTGTGTCCGTTGTAACCTTTTGTCGATTCGTGTATTTGGCTGAAAGGAGTGATGTGATCTGCTGTTGTAGCCTGTCTACCTCAAGGTTTCCCGTGTCTGTGATGCTTTTCTGCTCACCAGTAGTAAAAAGTGATTTGCTCAGACTGTTATTAGTTAAACCAGGTTATTCTTCTTTTATCTCTCCCATGAACAAGGTGCTTCCTCCTGCAGAACTGCAGCTTATTGGAGGATTTTGTTTGGGGTTTTTTTTTTTGTTACCTTGCAATGCTGTGTAAATTCTAGACACTGTGTGTGAAAATCGCAGTTAATAAAACCAGTTTATCTGATTCCAACTACCACACCATGGTCAGAGTCACTGAGATTAGTTTTTTCATTCCTTGTGATGTTTTATGAAAGCATTACCCAAAGCTCTTCATCTGTTTCTACTTGATTTCATGCATTGTGCTTCTGCCACGTGATTGGCTGATTGAATAATTGCATGAATTGAGAGGTGTAAAGGTGTTTCTAATAAAAATGTTTATCACAGGGCTCCCTGACATGTCGCAATCAAGCAAAATGGTTTCATTGGTGACTGTTTTAGCAGAAACTCTTTTTTAATGAATGTGTTAATGGATGCAGTATAGGACAGGTGCAGACCCTCATTTAACCATTTGTTGCTGAGTACCCTCAAAATGTCAAACAGGTGGTTAAGGTTTTTATTTTTTATTTTATTGCTTGACGTCTGGACATTGGTCCTAATGGATTTAAAGTGTACCATGTTATCATGAGGTAGTGTCATGGCCTGGGTGTGTGGCTGCCAGTGACCTGCTTCACTAGCCTTTATCGACGATGTGACTACTGACAGCAGACTGAATACTGAAGTGTACAGAACTGCTCAAATACCAGCCAAATGCATTACAGTGGCCGGCAGGTCATATTGACTTAATGTCATAACTGTAAGAGGCTTTCACTGCCAAATAATGGAATGGTCTTGACATAACCTGGACTTCAGATGAGTTGCTGTACACTTACTGAAAAAAATTAAAATCCTTTTACAGAAGGCAAACAAAAAAGCTCTGATGGCTACATCACAGAGCATCAGCAGGAATGATTACATCGACTGCAAAGAATAAACCAATTACTAAGCACACCATTTTTTAATTATGATTTTATCACTGTAGATTTGTATAAGTCTTGCTATAATCCCTGCATGGATTTATATAGAAATATATGTCTAATCGGCAAATCCTTAAATCTGACATTTTGTATTTTATCATCCATATCGTTTCAGACTGAATTTTTATGTGCAGAAACATTGATCTAGTAGACATGCTCCAGCAACGTAGAGCACTTGAGTGATTGAAAAACAAGCAGTGAAATGAAGTTGTGTGTGTACTTGTGTCTTCAGTGATTATTGTACAGGCCGTTATTGAGCTGTTAATCCCTCACACTCAGCTTCGTTCATTTCCCAGATACTACTAAGAAAACTGATACCGATGATGTTCACATGGACAGCCAGGTAGACCAAGGTAAGCCGATGATGCTTCTTCCAAGTGTAGGTGGAATGTAAAATATGTAACTGCATACACAGTGGGTTCAGAACTTATTCATGCCCCTTCATTTTTTGCACATTTTTTGCATAACATTTTGTCAAAAAGGATTAAAATGTCTTTCTTAGACCTAAATTTATAGACAGTAACCCATAATGACAAGAGATTTTTGCAAATCTATTAACAAAATCTAAAATCTGTCATTTTGATAAGTCTTCAGATCTTTTATTCAGCACTTTGTGGAGCACTTATGACAGCCGTTACAGCAGCGAGACTTCTTGGGTAGTCTACAACTTTTGCAGACCGGCTTTTGTGCGGTTTCTCCTATTCTTCCTGGCAGATCCTCTCAAGCTCATTCAGATTGGATTGGGAGCATCTGTGAACTGTCATCTCTCTCCACAAATGTTATATTGGGGTCTGGTCTCAGATTTGGCTGGGCTTACTCAAGGACACTCAGAGACTGTCTTGGCTATATACCTTGGAATGGCTCATGTGCTAAAAGGTGAAACTTTACCCCAGTCTGTGTTTGTTTGCACTCCTGAGCAGGTTTTCTTCAAGGACCCCTCTGTATTTGGCTTCATTCACACTCCAGTCTCTACTGACCACCGCTGCTGAGAAGTACCCCATAGAATGATGCTGCTTTGCCGTTAACCAGTTGATGAGAAGTACCTAGTTTTTCCCAGATGTAGTGCTTGGAGTTTAGCCTAAAAAGTTCTGTTTTTGTTTCATCAGTCCAGAGAAACTTTTCTCATGATCTCAGACTCCTAAATACTTGCCATACACCTTTAACTCAGGAATGGTTTCTGTCGCTGTACTGTCACACTACCATAAAGGCCTGATTGATGGAGTATTTGTGACTTGTTCATCTCTGCAGAGGACTTCAAAGGTGCTATCAGAATAGCCATTGGGTGCTAGTTAACCTCCATGAACATTCTAGCCTGGGTACAGAGTTTGGCCAGACAGTCAGTGCTCTAAAACTTTTTCAATTCACAATAATGGAGCCCACTGTGCTCCCAGGAACATCCACTGCTTTAGAAATGCTTATACCATTGCCCAGATCTGTATCTTGACACAATTTGATCGTGGAGGTCTTTGGAGAGTTCCTTGGATTTCATCGTTTGGATTTGGGACTTGCACTGTGAATTGCGGGAACTTATACACACAGGTGTGTGCCTGTCTGAATCATGTCCAATCTATTGAATTTGTGACAGGTGGACTCCAGTCATGTTCTAGAAACATCTCAAGATAATCAAAGCACACAGGATGCACCTGAGCTCAGTTTAAAGTGCCTTTAGCCAAGGATCTGAATACGTATCCCAATAAGAGATTGTGGTTTTGTCAGGTATTCAATTTTCATCACTTTTTAAAAACCTTTTCAGTCGTTATAGACTATTGTGCATAGATTAATGGCCAAAAAAGTCAATTTGCTCCATTTAAAATGGGATCTATAACACAACAAAACTGCAAGGGGTCTGAATAATTTTCTAACACACTGTAATCATGAGGTTCTATAACATGAAACAGAAATATTTCATTGTCAGTATTTTAATGGTGCAGTATAACTAAAAATAACAAGGGGTCTATTTTTGGTGTGTTCATTAGTACGCTGCTTGATGTCCCACTTTAACTGTGGCAGCATACAGTCACCTCAAATTCTCATGATTTTCGGTCCTGATATCCAAAGCATAAACAAACCCCCTTCTCATCACCAGAGTTACACCAATCTTTATTACTGATGATAATGAATCTAATCTAGAGCGAAATCTAAACTAGTTAACAACTTGACGGTGCATTTTTTTTATTTTACAGATGTTGATATGCTGAGCCAGGGAGGTAAGTCGATGCTGGATTATTCTCACGTCTCAGAATCGCAATTTTTTGGAGCAGGTTAGATTTACTTAATGTTGTAGATGTCATCTATCCAACCAACTGAAAAATTTATATCACATGGAAGAAATCATTCATTGATTCATTGTCTACCGCTTATCCGAACTATTCTCGGGTCACGGGGAGCCTGTGCCTATCTCAGGCGTCATTGGGCATCAAGGCAGGATACACCCTGGACAGAGTGCCAACCCACACTACAGACAATTTAGAGATGCCAGTCAACCTACAATGCATGTCTTTGGACTGGGGGGAGTTTGAACATGCAAACTCCACACACACGGCGGAGGCGGGAATCGAACCCCCAACCCTGGAGGTGTGAGGCAAACGTGCTAACCACTAAGCCACCGTGCCCCCTTGGAAGAAATCAATATCACCAAAATTGTTGTTTCTACCTGTACTGACTTGCCTTAAAAACAAATAAAAATTGTAATTTGTCTATATTCTAAATAGTGTATTACAGTAATCTAAGCAAGTGAAAACAACAGCAGATTATTAAAAGAGTAGAGCATTTCCATGTTCGTGCAGAAGATGCACAATCCTGCATGTGCAGTGTATACAGGTGTGTATGCACAGAGACACCTGGACTCCAGTTTCAAAGTGGACAGCAAACCTCACCTCACTACACACTCGCCTCATAATTATTATACAGTATGTTTTAGCAGTATCAACGATTTTCTCCTTAGAATTTTGGGTTTTCATTCCATCTTGGAAGCCTGATTAGATATTGATCCAAGAAGCTCCATGGTGGGATTACACACACTGTTCTAATGACAATGGAATAAGAAATGTGCCTTTGTAAGGGCTAGCTAATGAAATCGTGCTTCTTGTGACTTTCTTTTCTGATTATAGACCTGGACATGGACCATCCTGACACACCAAGCCAGCAAGCAGGTATTATAATTTCCACTCCAGGTGTTTCTAAAGTACATGAATCTGTGCCTTTTTTCTTATTGTCAACGGCTGATCCCTAGACTAGAGCTCTATTTTCATGCAGACACAAGAGTGTAATATAAAGGTGTAATAATACTCCAGCTTTGATGATTTGGTTTGTACTTTCTGGTTTGTTTGTTGGTTTTTTGGTTTTTTTTGGTCAGAAATGAAAGCACATTAACATTTCTGTCCCATTTCCTACAATGGGATTCGGGAGATGTGAACTACCTCTCCGTTCCCCCTAACAGTCCCATTTACGTCTAAACATTAAACAGGTATCAACTGAGTGTTTTATCAGTAATAAATATGACAAACAACTTGGTGGTGGTTATTAAAATGAATTGAACAAAAAAAAACTAACAAAGTCAAAGATTATTCCTACAGATGTTATTAATCACTCCAAAAAGTTTATATAGGTCTCAATACAATGAATGTGGAGGGATTGTCTGGTTTTGTCAAACCATTTTTGTTTTTTTTTCTGGATACAATCAACAAACTCACTATGTTTACTAACCCAATAAACAATCGATACAATCAATACAATAGCGTCAGAAAAAATATTATCTAACACATCATAGACACAGATTTCTTCAGACAGTGTGTTCAAAATAAGTATTCTAAAGATATTACACTTTAAGTCATGTCAATGAATGTGTTACTCATCCTGTTTAAGGTAGATTATGAAGTATTCAGCCATGGATATTTATTGAACTGTTAAAGCCCAACCCTGGCAACCCACTGGAGCTTTTACACGCCCACTGGTCTATGGAGCTTCAACAGATTCAAAATAGAAATGTATTAAATGATAAATTCATATAAAATAGATGAATAGAATTCATATTCTAATACTTTTGTCAGCTTTCAAGCTCCATAGTGGTCTGGCTAATGAGTTGATGAATTCATTCCTCGCCTGCATTAAAAAGACGAGGAATTTACTGTTAGAAACTTGCTGTCTAGGACGCTGTGAGTGAACATCTGCAGTTAATGTGAGTGTGTGTATCTGTTTAACGAACACACACACACACACACACACACAAACACACACAAATCCCACTCATTTAAAAATGTTTCACCTGCTCACCTAAACATTGTTCTTCACACTTTCTTTCTCTCTCTCTCTCACACACACACACACACGCACACACACACACACTCCTCATCCCTCAGGGCATTTGACTTATAAGAAGCAGCCATTGCTGTCAAACTCCAAGGCAAGTGTCTCAAGTGCTGATTCCATCTTGACTGTGCTACAGTACCACATTTACATACCTTGAAGCAGCAGCCTGTATTTTTTTTCTGTTTTGATTTAGTTTTACTCTCCCAGCATTGACAGCTGTGTCACCATCACCATCCTCCAGTGTCCATTTCTTGGATTCGCTTTCTGGCCAGCAGAAGCAAAACTAATGTTCATCTTGGCCCAAGCCCAAAAACAGGAACTCTTTGCAATTATACTGCAGAGTGAAAAAGAGGGGGATGAAAAGAAAAGTAAGGGAGAGACCAGGTGAAGCAGAAACAGAGCCACGTTCTCAATTTAGCATAGAACACCTGCATGCCATGTTTAATGATGTGCAAGGATGTGTGTGTGTGTGTGTGTGTGTGTTCAGTTGATAGATGAATAGTTCTTCTAAGTCATATATGAAAAAAGGTACTTACATATGGCCTTTAGAACCTATTCATAAGCACTGCATACGTTTTTTTTAAAGACCTGCTGGAGATTTTATGAAAACTTTGTCAGAACCTATTAGGATTTATGTGCTCATGGAGGGCAGAAGACCTTACCTTTCAATTTAGTGGTTTATTTATTTATTTATTTTTTACTATCAATGCATTCATGAAACTTTGTAAGGTATGCATTATGTGGGCCTTCCCCAAACTCTTTCTGCCAAGTCTGAAGCACACAATTGTAAAAAAAAAAATGTCTTTGTATGCTGTAGTATTATAATTTTTCTTCACTGGAACTAAGAGGCCCGAACCTGTTCCAGCATGACAATGCACAAAGCCAGCTCCGTGAAGGTGTCCTCAAATTCTAAAGATCTGAAATAGTTTTAAAATAACTTTTTTTTTTTTGCTGTGTTTCTCTCAGAAACTTGTACTTCAGTTGCTGAAAATCCCGCAAAGGAAATGACTAGCGAGAAATGTGACCCTGGTAAGATTCGCCTCTGCAATATTTCACTTTAAAGTGCTTATTAATGGTTTTATGGTGAGCAATTTTCACAACACCACAACAACTTAAATGTATCATGTCATCATAAGATAGGAAAGAGTGGCACACTCAGCTGAAAGAAAGAGAGAGAAAGAGAGAAAAAGAAAATACTAATCAAAAAACACAGTTGTTTGGTTTGTTTCTGATAAGCAGTGGAGCATTTAGTAGGTTGGACAACTGAACTGTGTGTATGATGAAATGATGAATGCTCAGGGTTTCATAATGTGACATGGTTACACCAGCAGTAGTGTCTCCTTTACTGAGAAACAGAGCTTTCTGTAGTATTTAGGCTCCAAAGAGAGCAGCTTGGAAAATTTCTGTGGTGTCCCAGCCAGGAGGTTATATGGCTGACTCTGAGCCAGGATATATGTACATACAGCTGTGTTTTATATGCATTCGTAAAATCAACGTAACATTCAGCTCTGGTTTGTCAAGAATGTCAAGCCAAAATCATCGTTTGAAAAGAGGCTCTGAATCCAGTCTTGTATAAACTAAACACCATTAATGACCAGTTCAGACAGATGTATTATGATGCATACAATATTTGCCACAGGAATAGCTATGAGCCCCACACACACTCTTCCTCCCCAACTGCCCCAATGAAGTTCTATCCAATTTAAAATCATCACACCATGACAACATAATACAGCAGGTAATTACGCCATGTGATAGATGCTTTTGTTCTCTTCTTTTACGATAGATGTGTGCGTGTTCAGACTGATTGAGTATGTCGGACAGTGCCATTGTGATCTCTATTAAACATTAACAGCACCACTCATATGTGCATCAGCATAGTGTGTGTGTGTGTGTGTGTGTGTGTGTGTTTCATGTTTTCCATTTGCATGTTTTCTCACCTTTGCCTGTGTGCATGCGGTGCAAAATGGATGGCCTTCACCACTGCCACCTAATCCACTCAGGAGTACACACAGATGTTAGCTGGAACCCCACAGATGAATCCTGCATCCCATTTATAGTGCATGTGTGCGTGTGCTCTGCCAGAAACAGCATGCTTAAACCCAATGCAATTAAAGGCATTAGACTGAACCAGCTGCTTCATCTTTCTCCTAAATTAACTTGTGTAACATGTGGGCTTTAGTAGTAGGTCAGCTTTTTCATCTGTATTCAGGATGTCATTTGTAATTCATAAGATGTCAACAAGGGACGAACAATTATGAGAGCATTTAGTGCCACTCTGAATAACATGAACTGTGAATCTCAGGCTTTTGACTGAAACCCTGAAGCAGTAAGAAGCGGCAGCTGAGCTTTTAGTGGATACAAATCACTATTAGTCTATAATTTATCCAAATTGCCGTTAAATAATAATGATTTAACATTTTAAGCTGTTCAGAATAAGTAAATGTTCAGTATGTCTCTCTTCTGTTACTCTTGATTATGAATTCGAGGAAAACTCCACTCTGAAACACGTCATTTACTTTAAAATACAGTGAAGGAAAATAACTATTCAGACATTTTTCAGACAAACATAGTGCCAGTGCACATAGGCACTTCAAATGTACATACATGATGTATTTTGACTTATTTGTTAACATATATTAAGTACAAAGAAATCATTTGTTGCAAAGCACTTACCGATTTTCTGGTTCCGTTTCGGACAGGTGCCCTTGGTTAATAATCTTTAATTCCCCAAGCAATAAGAAATAACGATAGTAGCTAGAACAGAATTCATTGATCATAAACCCAACAATAATACTGTATCAATATAATGATCGCATTATTTTGTAAACACAGAAGATTAAAAGCACATGTAAAGATGCCACAATCTAGTTTGTCTATAGTTAAGACATGTTACGGGATAATATACTGCCTCTAGCAGGCGCTCTGACTTTAGCCGGTATCTAACGGTAACATGGCAACCATCTGTTTTTGTTTTTTGGCAAAAATTAGCCAGTAACATGGACAAACTCAACATGCACAGTAAACAAGAATTATGTAAGAAGAAATAAATATCAAGAAACTAGCATCTTGTTAGCCAGTTTGTTTGCTAGTTAGCAAGATTCCTTGTCTTTCCTGTACCAACTCTGTGTGGGTTCTCTCTTTCCCCACGTGAGATTGCGTCAGTTCGGAGGTCTAAGAAAAGAAATTGCTCCTGGATTATAAAAAGAACTAGCCAGTTTTCATTTCCGTTGTTGAGTCACACTGGATGCACAGCTTGACATAAGTGTGCATCATCCCGTATTATCTACTCTATTCTATAAGGGTCACAGTGGCCCATTAGAGTGGAACGGAATGGATGTGTTCTTCACAGGCTTGATTCAATTTCTCAAAGAAATACATGGAATACATTTTATTTAACTACTATATTGTGCCAATCTTGTCCATGCCGTTTAGACCTGAGAGTAAGAAATAAAAATAATATTGGCTGTGTTACTATACTGAAGGATCATTGCCAGTATTTGACACTGGCCACACTCAGACAGAGCAGAAAACAGATTTCTCAGAGCAAAGTAAACCCCAGACTGGCTGACCGTGTCAATAACCATTCACCAAAGCATCGCGGGACACGCTGAGCTTCTCCTGAATGACAAAAACTTCAATCCTCATCCAGCTATGGTGCACATACACACACACTTGACTCACAGCACGTAGCTATCTAGCTGGAGCTAGCAGATTGTGACAAATCAGAGCTGTAAGTCATGCTGATCAGTCTTGCAAGAGTGCTCACCCAGTCACCTCACACGAAGGGAAAAAAATATTCCAAGCATGAAGCCATTTAATACTCATTCTCTGATCAATAAAACTTCCAGTTGGCTCTTTAACAACTGTGTGGGGCAAGAATCATGGATAAGAGTGTGAGGGGAAAAAATGAGTGTGTTTTTTTTTTTATTAATTTTTTTTAGTTTGATGATGACAAATAGTTATTTTAAATGCAAACTTACCTCAAAAGCAGCTGATCCACACAAAGCAGCTTTCCAGAAATACAAATGACTACTAAGCATGCAAGAAGCAACAGTGGCAAGGAAAAACATTATTATTATTTTGTTATTTTTATCATTCATTGTCTACCGCTTATCCGATCTATACTCGGGTCACGGGGAGCCTGTGCCTATCTCAGGCGTCATTGGGCATCAAGGCAGGATACACCCTGGACGGAGTGCCAACCCATCGCAGGGCACACACACACTCTCTCATTCACTCACGCACTACGGACAATTTAGAGATGCCAATCAACCTACAGTGCATGTCTTTGGACTGGGGGAGGAAACCGGAGTACCCGGAGGAAACCCCCGGAGGACGGGGAGAACATGCAAACTCCACACACACACATGGCGGAGGCGGGAATCGAACCCCCAACCCTGGAGGTGTGAGGCAAACGTGCTAACCACTAAGCCACCATGCCCCCCTAGTTTGTTATTTTTATAATAAATACAATTTATACATACTGTTTTTTGAGGAGTAACGTTTTTCCTAAAAAAAATTACTGTATTCTAAGTAATGCTTATAAAATTTTGCTATGTTATTCTTTTGAAGTCCGAGAACTGTATTGCGTTGTCGGAAGCCAATGATGCATCCTTTGAAGATACTTATCCATGTGTGTGTGTCTGTGTGTTAAAGTGGAGGATGAGAAGTCAGCAGGTGAGAGCAAACCCAAGCAACAGAAAGAGAAGCACGAGGAAAAGAAAGGCGATTCAGAGCAAGGCGCTGGTGGGGCTGGTAAGTTCTCCATTTATTTCACATACAGACATAAAGATCAAGGCAACCTTTCTATCAAAATACATAGAGCAGATTCAAACTGACAAATCGGATACCTAAACAGTCAACCAACCTCTTCAGAGCATATCTGCTTTGTGTTACACTGCAATATGGCTGTGTGTATGAAGGCATGGCCTCACTCCTCGCCTTGTTTCTGATAGATCATTCAAACCAGGTCACAGATATCCCTCTTCTATTCATAAGCTGCATTCAAATTTGTCTCTGGGCACCATTATTAAAAATGATAACTGTAATCTGGCTGCTTGCTGGCCGTGCAGTTTAGATTGGCTGGGTTTAAAAGGACTAATAAAATAGGCAGAGACTGTTGGGCTGTTTGAATTATGGATCAAAACAGTTTGAGGACTGAATTAGAATAGGGGTGAGGCGGATTTATCAAATCCTTCAGTTTGTTAATCCCACTTTCCTGCTCAAGGGGTTGAGAAGGAGAAGGGTGCTGGAGAGAAGACTGAGAATGCTCCTGCTGATACAAAACAAGAAGATGAGGAAGGTACTGTACCATTTTTATTTTATTTTTTTTTAAAGATTTCTAATAGAAATGTATTTTTTTTACCATGCCGCAGACACTGATTGTGGGATTTGAGCTGATGATTTTTGGTCACTGATGTCAGAGTGTGAAAAAAGTGTACAAATTCAAATGAGCAAGGATGATGTGCTTGGAAGTCATAAGAAAAGCCTCAGTGTTCAGTTGTTGGCCATGTTGATAAAGGTGATTTACAGAGAATGACACATAAGGAATAATATTTCAATATTAATTTAAAGGGTTTTTTTCCCCATTACAAATATTTCATTGTTCACACATACCCCAAGAAATACACTCCTAAAAACATTCCCCAATTAACACAGGATACAATAAAGCAGTTGATGGTTAAGGAGCCGACAGTGTTGGCTTGGCAATGGTGGATTTGAACTAATGACCATCTGATCATTCACCACTTCCACAATGAGAATACCTGCTCACAGGTTGTATTAATCTGCTCTGGCAAATTTCTCCAGGCTACAAAATAAATCCATTACTCCATTAATAAATTCATTGACACCGTCCTCTATTTTGCACATAAATGGCATAAACATCAAGGCAAAAATGCAAAAGAGATTCTTGTTATTCTTGGGAAAGAGGTGGTCCTACATTGAAGAGTTAGTCAATCTTTTCTGGAGGTGTGGGAACTTGTACCTACATTTATTGGCCCTAATTTTTGTCAGGTATAATATAAGTGGCTTGGATGTAGTGCAGCAGTTTTAGTGGAATTTTTATTCATCTTAAATGCACTGTTGAGAAACAGTCCACCAACCAATAATAACCAGCTAACAATGGGGCTTCTCACAGAGGCTGCAGACTCCACACAATGACTTTGCAGCACACAAATTAAAGTGAAGCTCTTTTTATCCCGAAGTCACATGTAAATAAATCCGGCTTTGCAATGGGCGAGAAAAGAAAGAGCTGCAGAATTGAAAACTGAGTCCTGTCTATCTCAGACAGGTGAAGATTTAAGGCAATGGCCCCACAGCCTCAGTGGCTTTAAATGAGATCGGCCTTCGCACTGAGGTGAATAAAGTGCATCCAGGCCCTGATCATATATTACTGTTTAGAGAACACACCCTCTCTCACACACACTCTCTGTGGTTTTTTTTTTTTTAGGAATAGGGTTAGGGGGATGGAGTAGATTCACTGGAGCTGTATTATATTTAGCTTTCTATCACACATTAATGATTTTACAGCATTTGCATAGGACATTGGTCCTGTGCAGATGTGGAGCTTAGATGAATCTTAATCATGTGTTATTTTAATGTAGGAATCTTTTACCAGGTCCAGGCTGTGATGGACAGGACTGAGTGGTGTGTGTGTGTGTGTATGTGTGTGAGGGGAAGAGAAAGAGCGAGTTGGCGAAGAGGTATAGGGTGTTAAAGTCTAGCTAAGTGTGCGTGGGAGGAAACCTTGAACAGAGGAACGGAAGCAGGCCAGCCACTGGTGATACATGCCCCACACACACACACACACACACACACTTTCACTCACTCGTGTACATACACTCGCACCAAGCTGTCCATATGCCTTAGAAACAGAGATGCTGCTTGGACTTACTCCATTTATTCTTTTTTTCTTTTTTTTTTTTTTTTCTTTCTCACCCTCTTTCGGTCAGTTCCTTCTCTGTTGTCACTGGCTACACTCTCTGTGTTTGCACTTTTTTCTCACTCTCCCACAGGAAGGTACATTCACTGTGCAGAACAAGAAGTGGACATAAAACATTAATTGACTTGTTTTAAAGAGCCAAAGTACGAGGACCCATCGCTGACGGTTTTCCTCTAACAGCACAGGGTTTTCATTGGGTCATGTTGTTAGACACTATTTGGCCAAAAGTTTGTGCACACCTGGCCATCACGCCCATATGTGACTTTCCCCCAAAACTAGTCTTAGACACAGTTGTCTAGAATGTTTTTGTATGCTGTAACATTTCATGGACCCAGACATAAAACCAGTCTCCAGAATCTTTTGCAAAGCTTTCCCAGAAGAGTGTAGGTGGCAAACTGGGACTTAATTGGAATGGGATTTCAAAAAAAAGCAGATTCTTGTTTTTACATTAAACCAAATAGGAAATGTAAAGGGAATTACTAAACCGATTATGTAACAATGTATTAAGATAATTGATTTGGAAAACACAGCTCCTAATCACTTGGTGGTATAAATATTTGATTGGTATTTTGTTAGTCATGCCTGTTCAATCCAAATCATCACTGAATCATGCATGTTTTTAATATAAATGTTACTATATAATGTACTTTAATATAGATTGGCAAGTCGTAGGAAATCACAAATCCTTTTCTGTGTGTTTGATGCCAGAAAACTGTTCTCTTCCTAAATGCTTTCCAGCACTTACGTCTATTTTACTGTATATTTTGAGGTTCTGACCTCATTTTTATGCAAACAATGGCAAGTAATATCAGTGGTCTATAGAATTATAGAAGTCATTGAGCTGACCTCTAAATCTGGAGGCATCTGAAGTATTTATTCCTGTTATTTCTGTAATATTCATTTCTGATTTCTCTAATGTAGATTTTATAGTAGCCATCTTTGAGAGTGGCAGTTGTTATTATTACTACAGTATTGCGTACAGTTTTCTGCATGGGGAGGGGTCATTAAATTGGCTTTCACATAACTAGCATAAAATTCACCACAGCTCTTTCAGATCTATTATCTTCAATATGATGATCAGTGCAGGCATGCAGAAAGATAACTAAAGGTGTTAACTAAAGGTCAGATGTTTTCATCTTCTGCGCAATGCTCTACAAATTCATCCCTGCATCATAGGGTGGTGAAGAGCAGTGAAAAGAATGTAAGCTATAACTATTACAATGTTTTATATAGCCCTGTAATTGTCTCTGGAAATGATACAAGTGTGTAGGGGGGTCTGTAAGGATTTAGTTTTGTGACCACTGTGCTGTAGTGATTTTGGCTGTAAAGCATATGAGAAGGAAATTTTCATAAAGTAAGAAAAATTCTTTTAGCACCTACTGATGGTAAATAAAGCTTTCTGCTGTCTTTCCTGCTTTTTGTAATGCTTATACTTATGTTTTTTACAGCGAAAGATCATGTAGTACTCTAACTATTTTTGACTTGAAGTTTCTTGTAGCAAAACCCATTTAATTAAAAAAAAACAGATAATATTAGTTATATGCATAATAATAATAATGCATATATACTTTTATTCTCTTGATTATATAGTATTATGTTTTGGCTTGATTCCAAGGAATTCATAATCATACTAAACTACAGAGTTGAAGTTAGAGGCCTTGATATGTTTGTATATTCTTTTCTCGTGTGTCTTTGGAGAATATCTTGTGAATTATTTTTTTTTATATATTTCTTTATAAAGCAGCAGAAAAGAAATGAAAAGAAAGAAAAGAAGAATTTTTTCTGTATGCATCCTTCTAAATGGAGCCTTCTGTATTGTACAAGGTAGATCATTTATTTGGGAATAAAGCAAAGGTCATGACGAGCATAGGAGAGGCAAAGGAGAACGGAAAAGAAACTGGGGGAAAAATTATTTTAAGTAAACTAGTTTGTCCTTGAAGATAAAAACAGGAAATGTAGACATTGTAATCTGCATAACACTGTGAGGTTTCTTTTATTTCAGCATTCAAATTAAGAGGGATCCATTTCCAATCTTTTTTAACTGCCATATTCTCATCCTTCAATACTTCAACGGTCCTTTATGCACTATTGAAGTGTTTACCGCATTCATTAGTGAAAGGTTCATAGATTTCCAGTAATGAACTGTTTGCCGAATGCTGCATTCAGTTCATGAGCTTAGGGAGCTGACGGAAATCAGAGGTACAATTGACCACCACTTTATGTCTGTATACATTTAAGTGGGCCTCTAGAGAGACAGTTTAGCTGTCTTTTTACCTTTGCGTGGCATCTTTGTTAAAAGTCTCTCAGAATCTCTGATAGCTGGCGGAGTTCTGCCTATGCTTTTTGTCCAACTGCACAGAGGCCCTAAGGCAGACACAGAACCTACTGGAGATCTCGCTCCCTCTCTCTCTCTCTCTCTCTCTCTCTCTGTCTCTCTCTCTGTGGCATATCTCAGTTGTCTTGGGAACATTCGGGAAATCTCTGGCTATGGTTAGAGACGTCTGGGCTACTCAAACTCTATAATCCCTATAAAGAAACATGGAAGACGAATGAAAGTAAAAATCTAATTGTGTTTGAGAGAACTAAAGAAAACAGTCCCTTCATTTTGTATGATCTGCTTATGGACTGATGGAGAAAACAATTATCATGACTAGCTTAAAAGGCTAAATGTGAACATACTATAAGCACATCCTACCTAAGGAACGTATGAAAGAGCCCGTCCATCTGCTGCTGCTGATGGACAGGAGACGATAAACCCCAAATCTCTGGTCATTTGTGCTCTTCCATGTCCCAGTGGCCCAGTTAGCATCAAAGCTAACATCGGGAAGAGAAGCCTCTTACCTGTGTCCCTGAGTGGAGCTTTGAAGATCTGCTTTTGATCAGCGCCCGCTTCTGTCCTGCTGCCTTTTAGGTTGAGATTCAGTGGAAAGATGGGAGGAATACATTAGGAGAATACATGTCAGTGCACGCAAACAAAGGAAAAGAGTGATTTGTAAGGCATGTGATTTGTGTCTGATTATGCAAAGAGCTGGGTTTTGTCAGGCTTGATTAACATAATCCTTTGTCTTGGTTTTGTTTCTCAGCCCCATACACTGTATTATACACCCACAACCTAATGGTGCCTGCCACATGTTCAGACTGGAGAGACCTTTTTAAAATAAGCCATCTTAATTAAAAAAGCACACTCCACACTATATGATATTCGTGACAGTGAAATCATTAGAATTTTTAATTAATGTAGCAATTGCCACGTACTGTTTATGATATATGGATGCGCTTTGAACAGTTTTTCAGCCCTGGTCTTATCACCAATGTGTCTTTTTTTTTTTTTTTCTTGTAATATTCTTTCCAAAGACCAAGCAACAAGCATGAACAGCAAGGATACAGACAGCCAAGGATTAGAGGAGACCATGGAGGTAGAGGGTAAGCCTCAGCATCACCTCTTTTTCATTCAGTTCATACAAATGCAGGTCTGTCTCTGGTATTATATATAAAATTCTTCTCAAATGTGGCATCCCATACTAAACTTACTCTGGAGTTATCAACAATGCTTACTATATGCATATTTTACTTCAGTTTTATTTAAGTAATCTTTAAGTAATGTGTTTTTACCTGAATAAGCCCTCAATCTCACAGACTATGGGCTTACATAGCTAGTGGCTTTTCACTATGCTAAATAATTCAGGGCGTATTGATAGAGGGCCTAGCTACCTGTGACAGCTCAGTTTAGCAGATATGTAGGTCACACCAAAGCTCAACCTCATTTTGCATCTTTATTTTTCTTGCATTTTTCTCTTTATGACTCTTTCCTTTCTATTTAAAGCTATGTCTTTCATTTTCTTGCTCTTATGCTTTTACCTGCAAGTTGTGCATTTTTACTGTACGTGGGGGGAAAGAATGAAACATGAAGTAGCTTAATCATCATTTCAGAAATATATCTAGCACATCAAAGAACATTTAACTTAAACTAGCCAATTTCAGCAGACTGACCATTAATATAATTACATATTGTGGTGTGTGTGCAGTATAGTGTAGTATACCCATGTCTTATGATGTACACTCACAAGTCAAACAAATAGCCTCTTAATTATATTAAGCTTTTCGAAATTTATGCAGCGGAGTTTCTCACTGTTTAGGCAAACTGTCCCACAATCCCTCTCTCATCTTAATGCACTGAGTGAAACTCCTAAAGCAGCTGGCCCCATGTTCTCTTTTCACCCAGCTTTAAGGGCCTCATGTTTTCCTAACAATGTCCTCTCCACCCTTGTTGGAGAGAAAGATCTTTCAGTGCAGCCAAGAGCTCTTTGAAAAAGCTCTGCTTACAAAGCCAACTTTAACATGCACATCTTGTAATGTTGGGTAAATGTCCCAGTAGTCTGTTGCTGCTTTTTGCCCCTTTCTCTTTCCCTCTTCTGCCTCTCTTCTTTGGTGACAAAAGGCCGACAACAAACAAGAGGGTCACTTTTTTTCACTGAAGGACCGAGCATCTGCAGTATTTATGACCCGCCTCCGACCCCAATTGCTTCTCAGCCCAGTAGGTTTTAATTGGCTTCGATTGTCCAGAGCTTTATCATCTCACTGCAATGAGAAAGAGAGTGGGTGCAGTGGGGGGTGTGGGTAAAAACCCTCCTGGACATTCAAGTACTTCCCACAATGTTCCTCTCTAATCATTCATTCATTGGAGCTATAAGCACTCAAGTTCCTAGAACCCTCGAATATTTACACATGAAAATAAGGGTTTGTTCTTCACTTTTAGCACTTCATTAACTCTGCAGGCCTTTCTGCTTCTTAAAGGTCATCTGGAAGTGTTTCACATAAATGCAGAGAGCTCTGGGAATATACGTTTTTATAAAAGGTGAAACACTCTGTGACATCAATGCATACAGTAGGCATACACAAGCGTCCACTAGCAGGAACTGTTTTTCTTCCATCGTTTAACTGAAACCAAGGCAGGTTTTACTCACTTGGACTTCACTTGGCATGAATACATTACTCAAAAATGGGGGAAGTTTCATAGGTTTTTAAGAAATCCTCATTTGACTTATTTACACATTTCCCTCTTTTTAGACAAATAGGTGGGAATCCACAGAATTCAAGCAAATAAGGAATAAAGTGTACTGTTCATTTAATTCCTCTGAAAGCAGCAACGAATACTTTTTTTTTAATATTAATGAAAAAATATTTGTTAATTCATTTCTAGTTACGTTCGATGTTGTAGACCATCTACAAAAAATGACTTACTTTATAGCAGCTATAAACAGTTGTTCCCTCACCAACATTTTTTTTAAGTAATAAGACAAAATAAATGTTATGAATTAACCTTTTAGACTGCACACACACACACACACACACCTGAACCTCCTTCCATGTTAATGTCTCAAAGCTGAGACTTTGTTAAATAATAACGCATTTCATCGATCTGTTTATTATTGCCCTTAGATTACTGTGGTGTAGCCGCCAGTACAGCTCCGCGTGAATGTGCCGTTACTTTAGAAATCACAGCGTATTAGAAAGAGCACAGTAATACACGTCTGTGACTTACCTCGCAGACTATCATCAGATTTAATCGTCCAACAGAAGTGAAAACAATGCGATGACATAGGCTATTAATTATGCCAAAATTGGAAAAATATTTAATTCTGCAATTAGCAGAATGCTGCACATTTCATTCTTTTTTTGCTAATATAATTTGTCAAGATTGTGTTAGTTCTCAGAAGTGGACTTGGATTTACTGACCTGGTGTGTACTGTACTCACTTCCATTTTTTGTAATAGAGTCTATATAGAGAGGTTGTCATTGTGTTTTAGAAGGACAGCACCCATAGCACAACACGGATGTGCCACTCGGTTACCTTCGATTATAAGTCTCATGGACCACTAGGCTCTGATGAGTAAAACATCAATACAGTATTTCTGCTTTTCCTTCATCACGCCCTCTCAAAGGAGTCTCTCATTAAAACTATATTTCTCCTTGCCACAGAAACCATGCTGGTCTTTCCTAGATACTGTGCCCCAAGTGAAATGTTATAACCACCTCTTCATTGCCTCGTGAGATATTGAGCAGCTTTGTTCAATACACGGATGATGGGTTTTTTGTGACTGCCTCAAAGCATTGCGTCTTGTGCTCGTTTTAAAGGAGGACTTTTCGATTAACCCTGAAAGTCAGGTCTGAAAGGGATCCTCTAAGGTGCCAGTCACATGTCACTGGTTTGATTACGTGCATCTTCTGTCATTGGTGTGTTTCTGTTTTCTTTTCTTTGTTGTGGCTAGATGAGCTAAAAGTCAAAGAGCATGAAATGTGCAGTTCATGAACGGAGAGCACACAGTTCTGATAGTTCCAAGAGTTTGAAGAATAACTACATACACCTATAGATTCCTACACTTAGATGGACCCAGGCCGTGTGACCAGTGAGTTGTAATCAGGGCAAGCGGGTATAAATTAGCTGAATTAGGACTAAGAGGCATAAAAACAAGAGTACATTTTTTGGCTTCCACATCGTGGGCTATTTTTGACTTTTGTGGACACAAGAACAGAAGAACAGCTAACAAAGTAAAAAAGATATGAAGGCTGGGACTTATACCTTTCTAGCTCTGAATGGAGATTCATATCATCAGTATTCATATAGTAGATACATTGCTTGTGTCAAGTGATAATACTTCGTAAAAACCCCTAGATTTCATGTGCACTGCTTCATAACACAACAGCAGCAAAGACTGAGAACAGGACACATGAAATATGACAGCAAGTTTAATTAACATGAACAGTAAATGCTATAAGGTCAAATGTTTGTAGACATTTGACCATCTCACCTGTTTTTGGCAAATCATGTCTTCATGGAGCTCACTTTGTGCAAAGAGGTACTGTCATGCTGGAATAGGTTTGGGCCCTGTGAAGTGAAATTCCAGTTCTTCCCTTTTGTAATTCTAGCCGATTGTTTGCCTCCAACTTTGTGACAACATTTTTGGAAATACCAACATATTGACACAAACATGGTGCACAAACTCTTGACCAAATACTCTAGATTACTTTCTTGGTTGCTGTTTTTTAGAATGCATTTGGAGAAACTAGAAGTAAACAGACTAAACACACACTGTCCAATCAAAATACAAAATCACACTAAAGGAAAAATGGTAGAACCATAAGCTGTGTGTTTTTAACCAAAGAGCTAACAGTATGTTAGTGCGGTGCTTACAATTGTAAAGAGACTCTGCATGGTTATGGACATGAAAAGTACAAAAAATAGAAGCAATGACCAATGACGCTGACTCCTTAAGTGCATGTGTTCCTACTTTTACTTTCTTATCCCTATGTAGAGAGTCTGTGTGAGTCTAAATGACTCGACCATAATGGTTTCATAGTTGTAACACAGTTATTTATATTACTGTGGAATGGTTTTAGTGCTCCCATTTAATATCACAACCAGCCATCATTGATTCTTCCACACAGTTATTTTAGACCCAACCTATTTTTTATACACAGATTTCACTGAAGCTCATTTTACATCATTCACTGTATAGTCAACACAATCTCTTCCCCTTAGTATAAACAGACCAAACTTTTCATGCAAGTTGGTTTAAGTGTATAAGTTTACAAATATGCAGCTGTTTCTAACTAGGCAAACTAACATAGGTGATAAAGCTATATATGTATTTATATAGCATAAAGCTATAGCATATAGTATACTATAGCATAAAGCTATATTTGTATTTTTGTGCTTTTGTGCCAAAAACAAAGTCCTTGGTTCATTCTGGTTTGAGTCTCTTAATCGATATCATCACAAAGTGAAGTGATGACGGTGAAAAGGGAAATCGTGATGACTCTAATGTTAGTGTGACTCAGTGACGGTGCTGTAGTGCACTCTTCACTGGCTGCTTCTGATTTTGGTGGTCCATGCCAGAGTGTGTTTGTGGGTGGTGTGCTCTCTTTTAAGCATGGTTAGATGAGGTGAGAGTGGTTGCAGCTGTATTTGATGAGTAGTTTAGCTGTGCTTTATTCTCAGTCTGTTCATCCGTTAGCAAAATTAAACCATTCAATATGATCTAAACAGGAAGTTGCTCTATTGCATGATGATATTAATGGGAACAATCAAACCTAATAATTTGCACTATTGCGTGTGCAACAGGATACATGTGCACAAGAAATGGGTCTTATATAACACCTTAGAGAATTCTTAAAAACATATATATGTAAATAGGTTTTTGCTCCCAGAAGAGTTACACTGACTCTAAACCATTCGTTCATTGTCTACCGCTTATCCGATCTATACTCGGGTCACGGGGAGCCTGTGCCTATCTCAGGCGTCATTGGGCATCAAGGCAGGATACACCCTGGACGGAGTGCCAACCCATCGCAGGGCACACACACACACTCTCATTCACTCACACAATCACACACTACGGACAATTTAAGGATGCCAATCAACCTACAATGCATGTCTTTGGACTGGGGGAGGAAACCGGAGTACCCGGAGGAAACCCCCGAGGCACGGGGAGAACATGCAAACTCCACACACACGGCGGAGGCGGGAATCGAACCCCCAACCCTGGAGGTGTGAGACAAACGTGCTATCCACTAAGCCACCATGCCCCCCACCACTAAACCATATGCACATAATTACATTTCCAGTGTAAAGATGTTTAAAAGCACTGAGTGCATCAATTGAAAACAGATTTCTGTGTGTTTAAAACCTGCTCTTAGGTGGTGTTAATTTACCCACACAGTCTCAGTTCCAGAAATGACTGTAAGGTTAATCACATTGTAGATGCTAAAGTCATCTACTTGTGCTGGCTCAAACTACACACTTTAATGTGTAAACCCCAGAATGAATATTTAAGACAGTCAGACAGAAAGTGAACAACACTGTGATGTTCTGCTCTCTTTTTCTACTGTGACTTAATGAGTTCACATCAATGTTTTATGGACTTACAAAATAACCAGCTTTAACTCACGTGTGTGAGCATCAAAGTGCTTGAAGTTTATATTAGCTAAAATATTGATTAGGCTTTGATTGCAATACATTTTGATGAGTCTTGGTGTTTAATTACCTTTCTCAGGTCTACAATTGATTCTTCTAATTAAGTGAAGTATCATGCATAAATGACACATCAGCTGTGTGAGCCACTTTTCACATTGGAGATGTGTGATCTTATTTAATGCTGCTAAAACGATGTAGTCTGTTTATTTATGTGGGGTGGATTAAATAGTGTACATCACACTTGCTTCACTTGCTAGCTTTACTTACAGTAACTAAAATACTGTTGCAGTTGTACCACTGATACTGCATGGAAATGGAGTCCATGATGAAGTCCGAAATTAGAAACTTTCATAGCTCTCCTGTTAATAGTATAAAAGTAATAAATTGGCTAAAAAGTATTTACATCTGAAGGCCAGTACAAAAATCAGTAGCTTTGGGTGCCAAATTCCCCACAGCTTCCATCTCAGAGATTTTAATTTTATTGTTTGTAATTGCCTGGGGATCTAAAAGAACCTACTCATTATTGACTTTGTCGCTATGTTTAAATTTGTGTCTGATAACTACAGCTGCAGTAAAACATGGCAAAAGATAATAAAGTGCTAAGCAGACATGAATAATACCTTATATGCACGATGGAAGGACAAAACACCAAATCTTATGGCTAAAATGCATAATACATATTTATAAATGCAGTATATATTGCACCTCTAAATTGTCCGTAGTGTGTGATTGCGTGAGTGAATGAGAGTGTGTGCGAGGGGTTGGCACTCCGTCCAGGGTGTATCCTGCACTGATGCCCGATGACGCCTGAGATAGGCACAGGCTCTCCGTGACACGAGAATAGATCAGATAAGCGGTATATATTGCCTTGTCTAGACACTGGGCAACTATCACGAGGCCGAGCAGCACAGTGGTCCTTTTACCTTTTCTTGGTGAGGCACGATAATAAATCTATGACTTGTCCAACTCTGACCCACAAGTAAAGGAATGACTCATCAAGAAGGAGACAAATGATAGAAAAGTTTTGTATAGCTCCTAAATCTTCTCATATAGCACTCCCTTAAATCATATCCAGTCACTTGTAACAGCGCCGTTGAGCTTGACCCCCTGATCCAGTCCATAAGAGCATGTTGACTCTCTGGTGACACATCAGCTCATTATTTGTGTGATGCAGTCAATTTGTGCTGACTAATACCACATCCTGTAGTTCCCGCGATCTTGAGAACAAATGGAAGACAGCAGATCTAATTTTCTGCTTGTCTGAGTATGAATATGACTTATGTACCCCTGCTACCCACCCACTGTGGTGAGACAGGGGACTGAAATTACTGCAAAAGTACCGACCACAAAGAGGAGGTTTTAACGAGCTTTCAAATTCTCATTATTGCAAAATGCTTTTTATTACAAGCGAGCAGATTAAGTAAAGTGAAAGCCCAACTGATTGAAGATAAGTAGTCGTACCCTGTTGGCCGAAACCAGCTAAGAGGCTTTGTTCAGTTTAAGTAAATTACGGCAAGTTCCATGCTAAACTAAGATTTATTTTTATTCTTTTTGGTTTATGATCTCAGTTTGTACATTTTATTTATTCCAATTTCCACAGCATTTCAGATACAGCCACACTCAATCAAGGGTTCATCAACGGTTATTTGGATAACAGTTCTTAGCTTCTATAGAGTTCTACATGTAAACATTTCTAGAAAGGATACGCAGATTTCTCCTGATGAAGAAACTGAAAAAGTGTATTACTGGATAAATCTTTTGTTTATACTATTTCCTCTTTTTTTTATGTTTTTATTGCTCCCCTATTTTATTTCATTTTTCACCTATTACACAGGCTATTATTCTTGTCACAACTCTGAACCCAAAACTAGATAAACTTCCATGTAACTTTAACATGGTGTTCTTCAGGCCACCACACAATTATCTTCTAATTAATTCAACTATTTCATTGACCAAGCAACAGCAAAAAAAAACCCACTGCATTGTTTAATTGTTTTTAAACTGATGGATGACTGTTTAAAAAAAATAGATTAATGACAAAGTAGGTTGATTTGCAGTTCCTTTTCTCTCTCATCAGTGCACAAAGCTCTGTCATACAGAACCAGTGTTCAGGGTCTTAACTAAGCTACAAACTACATTTAGTTTGTGTATTCACATTTAGATAATGAAGCAGAGGAATCCTACAAGCATTTCACTTTAATTGAGGCTTGAGTAAATTTTTGCTTTCAAACATATGTCTGGACAACACGGTTCTGTACACTACAAAAATGGCTTCTTTTGTAACAACAGTAAAATGTGTGTTTTCGCATTATAACACCTCATTGTTTACTGACTGCTCGTTTTTTGATAGACAACTTAGTTCCTCCTACTGATCTGAAATACCAACCCTTAGGGCTTTCCGAAGTTCTTTTCAGATGCTTCTGAGAGGCAGCTCTGACAAAGCGTAAACAATTAAAAATCATTCCAAACCCTCAAGACTTCCAGGCTCCACTTCGAAAGCTCACTTGTTTGGCCACAAACTTTCCTTTTCTTGTTTACATAAAATCAGTTTTACTTCATTAGTCAGAGTTATTGCTGAAAGCCTTGAAGGTCCTAATGCTAATTTCATGCTCATGTTTCTTTGTACACGCCACATGCCGTCTCGCCAAATGATAGGCCTCATGTTTTCATCTGAGCAGAAGCCAAATTAGAGAGACAGCCAATTTGCTTCTATCGAATGGCATACTGGTGCAGTGAGAGCACGTGCGGCTAGTGCATGGATTGAGATTCCAGGCTCGTCAGGTTTTCCCCAGACTTGGTTCATTGTATTTTTATCAGCACTGCTTATTAGGAGATGAAAATGACAGTGAAAGAAGGACAGAAAAAGAGAAAGTCTTACCAGGAAGTCGGAAACATACAACGCAATCCGAAGCGTATCGAGAGACAAGTTAATATTGTCTGTCTGGTGAACAGAAGTCGTTTGGCTCAAACAAGACACTAGTAAAGATATAGAATAAAATAGAATATAACACCTTTCTGACACTTCCTGCTTAATCAGATGTAGATCAGAGTTAGCCAGCAGTCGTTCTAAAATGTGTAAAAGCAGAAAATATAAATGGCATCAGGACCTTAAAGGTCTGCATCTAACCACAACTGAATGTGGAATTATTGATTTTGTTGATATTGAAATGGTTGATGTACAGGAGCAGCTGATATAAATGAGCTAGCAGGCCTGAGCCCATCCTGTCCAACATCACATTTGCTTTTAACAAATATTTTGGGATTTGTGTGAAGCCAAAAGAACTGCATTATTGCTAGTTGTAATAAAATTACACAGAATGCTATGAAGAAGCAATGTGCAAGGTCAGAATCACATGTAACTTTGAAACCCACAGCAGTCGAAAATGACATAATTCCAAGTTCCAACTTCCCACTTCCAGGTTTAGTCAACTGCCTAAATCATGTCTACACATTCACTTAACCCAACTCGGAATATAGCCCAAAATCTGTTATTTTTGTGTTATAGGTGCTGAAAATGTGGAGAAAAACACAACTACAGATATTAGCAAGTCTGAAGGTAAGAATAAATTGTGTGTTTGTGTGTGCTATATCAGTTTTTAGGTTCCTGAGGCTGATTGAACATTACTTCTCTTTGTTACAAACACAAAAACATTCATCACTTTCAGGTGTTTGATTTGTTTTACCTTGAAGCTGGTTTGCCATTACATTGCTGCATTTTATTTTTTGGGTGTGTGTGCATGGGGGGAGCAAGTGAAGTGTGTTTCCCCTATATTAAACTTGACGTACAAAAATGTTTTTTAAACTGGAATAATAATATAAATAAAATGAATTGAATATAAAATTTAATTTGAAAGCAAACCAGCTACCCAAATTCAGCAGTGCACTAAGAGAACTAGCTTTACGGTGCTGACTCTGAACAGACATCAGCTTTTCCACAGACAAGATGCACTCCACCTGTACACATTCTGCCCTTCTGCACATTTAATGGTCTATTAATCCAGTATAAGGAGAGCAGGGCAGCGAAAAGGTTGTATTACTGCTATGTTAAATGTGCATCTATTTAGTGTATTCTTGTGAGAGTATCCTGCAACATTGCTTTCATATAACGATATGAGGAAAGACGATAAAGAAACTTTGGGCTATGTTTTGTTTTGTTTTTTTAATGTGAATGTATATGTTAAATACTTGGTAAAGTGGAGCATAGAGCGCTGTGTTTTTGTTGCTCCAGGCACAGCCACTGGCATTTTCAGTCTATTATTTTAAGAGCAAAATGTTGAGAGACAACCTAAGTGGCCACCTAGTTATTTTCTGTCAACTTCAGGGCAAATAGTGCAGTCCTAACTTTATTTTTCTTCTTGCCTCTGTCTAGGTGAAGTGAAACAACAGGATAAAAGCCTTGCAGGGACAAACCAAGTAACTCAAACAGACAGCAGTCAGTCCAAAGGTACAACATGCTGTTTCTGAATGCAACACTGGGGCTGTGTTCAGAGTCTGGTTATATACGGCTGCTTAGCTTCAATGTCGGTCCTCCATTAAGATAATTGAAACGTCTCAAAATTTTGCCTCAAATTAAGCCACTTTTTTTTCTTTCTTTTTTTTTTTTACTGCTTCCTTTAAACACAAGCACTTACTCCAAAAAATAGGGCTAGAAAATGCATCATAATCAATTTATTAATTTTATTAATTTATTTATTAATTAAAAGTATGATAATTAATTTAACAATATTAATAATTATTTGTCCGCTTACTGAATAGCGGTTGATCCAGCCCATCTTATTACTCTGCATTTCATTTTGTGTGACAACAGTTAATTAATCTTAATGACACCAGGAGATTCTAAATTCAGGTCATGACATTTTCCTGTGATCAAGATTCACTATTTTAATGTTTTGCTAATTTAATGCATTCTCCTGTAAAGAAAACTTACAGGAGAAGATCTGAAGGATAAGCTGAGCAGGACCTCATCTGCTATATATAGTATTTTGGTGCTTGAGATAAGCAAGGTGTCCAATTTCGATGTCACCTCTGTTGGCATGCATGGAAGAGGAAAAAAAAAATTCTAATGCTGTTAGATAAAATATTATTTGTTAATTAATTACAGTATGTTTAATATTGGCCAAAAATAGCATTTTGGTAAGTTAGTGGTGCTGCACTTTTAATACTCACAGAAACCGATAATAAAAAAAAAAAAAATAGGGCTTTCATGGTCAGACTTGCATGTAACAAAGCAAACCTTTTTTACTCAAACTCCTCCCTGTGTCAATTCTTGTGTAGCTCTCTGAATAACACTTAAGTCTGTAGTTATATTTGAGATCTGAATAGTGCTTTGTGCAGTTTCAGTATTAAATCCAAACTTTGTGTGCTAACTGAACTCTGAAAACAGCCCCAAGTGAATAAATAATCGAGCCTGTTTTGTAATTTAACAGCTTACATAAAACAGGTTCAAACTTAGAACTTGAGAAAAAATGGTGCTTTAGCGGGACAGAACTTTGGAGCCATTGCTTTCAGTTACAGTGTTTTGTTGTAATTACTGTGGTTTGCTTTTGTAGGCCAGATAGCACTGAATATTTATAATGTGGGACTCAGACTGTGCTTAAACATTAGACTTCCAGAAAATATTAAATTCTAACTGTGTGCATTTCATTCTGAAGCTCTGCCCAATGGATGGGAGCACGGTGATTAGATTAGGACAGAGCTGAGCAATTCTAGTCCCTCAGGGCCAATTTAGCACATTCCCAATTCTACTGCATCTAATTCAATTCAGTAAATGAGTTCTTTTATGAAAGCCTGTAATTTTTTCACGGGGTAGACTAGGGCTGGCCATACAGGACTAGAACTTTTTGCTTCCTAGTTTGAATACACTAAATAAGTTACAGAAACATAGTGTGATGGAGGAGTGTGAAATGATGCAAATATAATGCTATAAAGTGAAATCTAAAGTAGTTCATTCACTCATTGTCTACCGCTTATCCGATCTATTCTCGGGTCACGGGGAGCCTGTGCCTATCTCAGGCGTCATTGGGCATCAAGGCAGGATACACCCTGGACGGAGTGCCAACCCATCACAGGGCACACACACACTCTCATTCACTCACGCAATCACACACTACGGACAATTTAGAGATGCCAATCAACCTACAATGCATGTCTTTGGACCGGGGGAGGGAACCGGAGTACCCAGAGGAAACCCCCGAGGCACGGGGAGAACATGCAAACTCCACACACACACGGCGGAGGCGGGAATCGAACCCCCAAACCTGGAGGTGTGAGGCAAACGTGCTAACCACCAAGCCTACGTGCCCCCCTATCTAAAGTAGTTATACCTTAATTTTCCAGTTATTTCTTGGTAAAGGTCAGTAGTTTCACAGATATGTATACAGAAGAATAATGTGTATGCTCGGTCAACTCTGATTCATCTCAGGCCACATCACTCATGATGGGGTGGGGTGATATAGCCTTACAACCCCAGAGCTGATGATTTTAAATAACCTGCATCAACTCTTATTCTTTTTTATTTTTTAATGTGAATGTGTACGTTAAATATTTGGTAAAGTAGAGGATAGAGCTCTGTGTTTTTGTTACAGTGTTTTGTTGTAATTACTGTGCTTTCCTTTTGTAGGCCAGATAGCACTGAATATTTATAATCCGGGACTCTTTTAACTCTTTTATTCTTCTTATACCACAGTAATCTGCCAACAAGTATGTTTTATTTATTTACTACAAAAAGACAGAAATCCTTATTGCAACATAGATAGTTTTAATGATTTTAAAAACGCTTTCTGTCAATCGCTTTCTGTTTACACTTGCCTCGTTCCCTCATCGGCTTCTAGTTTTTGCAGAACAATAGCTCTCCACCCTGAAGGCTTTCCTGGGTATGAAAACATCGTCACAGCTGTCCCGCTGACTCTGGAGATTGTTTCCAAACACGATAATTGACTCCTCAAAAAAGCTTGTAAAATGTATATGTATATTCCTTTCATATCTAAGGCTCAGAAGAAGTGATATCACTACATCATAAGCCAAAATATCCTGATGGCAAAATTCTTAAAGCCCATGGCAACAATTTGTAGTGTTACCAAAATCTTTCTTATGCAAATTGTCAACAGCTAAACATGCATGTCTAAGACTTTAGAATAACTATGTAAGACTCTACATCTATGTCCACATGTCCTCCATCTCGTTTAAAAAGCTACACCGATCAGCAGATCACAGCAGTGCAACATGCAGATGCAGTACACATATTGTGCCTGCTTTAATATAATGTATTAATATGAGCGTTAATGTCCTCTCATTTAATGGCCTTTCATCACCCAGCTGCTGATGGCAGGGTCAGATTCACTGTGACATGAAAAATGTCTTGGGAAAATTGTCTTGGCTGGCTTTTCAGTGTGCCCGTGTGTCAGTAATGAGTATTATATAAATGTTTGATGGAAAAATACAGCCTGCCTACCTTGTACAATATTGTGGGAAAGGATCATGATTATCTCGGTCACAATACAGCCACACTGTACACACTGTCACCATCCTTTAACTGATGAAAAAAGAGATCTAAAGAAAAAAGGCCAGATCTTTAAACAGATGTGTATACAGTGTAACAGGCTAGCAACGAGATTTGAAACAGATCTTCTGTGTCATTGTCAAATGTCACACCATTGCCATAAGAATAGACAGTGTATCATATGGAAGCATGAGGTTTATATCCCTAATAGCTAATACTAAGATGCTAATGCTGAAAATATACAGTACTTCAGGAGTTCATCAAGCTCAAGCATCCAAGCTACACTATACTGCCAAAAGGTTCGGGACACGCCTCCAAATTATTGAATTCAGGTGTTGCTTTTCAGGGGTTGGGGTTGGACCCTTAGTTCCAGTGAAAGGAACTCTTAATGCTTCAGCATACCAAGACATTTTGGACAACTTCATGCTCCCAACTTTCTGGGAACAGTCTGGGGATGATCCCTTCCTGTTCCAACATGACTGCACACCAGTGCACAAAGCAAGGTCCATAAAGACATGGATGATCGAGTTTGGTGTGGAGAAACTCGACTGGCCTGCACAGTGTCCTGACCTCAACCCCATAGAACTAGATGAATTAGAGTGGAGACTGCGAGCCAGGCCTTCTCATCCAACATCAGTGCCTGACCTCACAAATACGCTTCTAGAGGAATGGTCAAAAATTCCCATAAACACACTCCTAAACCTTGTGGAAAGCCTTCCCAGAAGAGTTGAAGCTGTTATAGCTGCAAAGAGGGGCCAACTCCATATTACATTCATGTGCATGTAAAGGCAGACTTCCCAGTTTTGGTCTGGCTTGCAGTCTCCGCTCTAATTCATCCCAAAGGTGTTTTATTGGGTTGAGGTCAGGACTCTGTGCAGGCCAGTCAACTTCCTCCACACCTAAGGGGCCAACCCCTGAATTTAATGATTTTGAGGGGTGTCCCAAAACTTGGCAATATAGTATACATTCAGCTAAAAATGACAACTATTGGATTAACACTTCATCCAGTTAATAGTTCTTTTAGTCTCCACTTGAAACAATGTGTGTTCATGGGATTCATACCCATTGCAAGAAACAACCATAAGAAAACCTAAAATTGCTAATATTATAATCCTAACCTTAATTGCTTAAATATTCCTCACTCACATAATTGCATTATTATTTTCATTATTCTTAGTGATTTTATTGCTTTTTGTTTGTTTGTTTTGATTGAATGAATATGGAACAAGGACTAAGGGGCAAAGCTGAACTTTTCATGCAGTTGGCTCATGCAGATTTGTACAATTTGTGAGACTACGTTGAAAACAGTATTGTTGCTAGTCTTCTGTGAGGTTTTTCTATTTGTTGTTGTGCAAATTCAATTATTCCTTCTACTGACCTCTTTTCTTCTGATTTCCACCGCATTGTGTTACTTCAGATGGCTCCGGTGATAAGGGTGAGCCGAGTAAGGAGTGAGAAGACAATCAGCCTCGTAGTTACACGCACCGGCAAACTGTGCGAAGGTGAACATGACACCACACGGTGGAGTCTCCTGAAAATAAAAAAACTCCAGGGAGAGGATCTGTCCACCACCATCTTCCTTCTTCCCTTCCCTTCCTTTCCTTATTTGGTTTGGAATTTAATGAAACGTATGAAATTAGAGAGGCACACACGAACATATCGAAGAATCTTGAGGGTTACGGGGTGATACTTTACCTCACTGAATTTGCTGCTTGATCATTTCCATTCTCCAGGTTTTCTGGTGCTGGATCTGAACAGGTACAAAAAAAAAAAAAAAGTTAGTACTTTGGGTTAGATGGGTTCTTAATTTACGCTTATAAAAGTAATATATTCTCACTGATTGATGCTTTGCACAAGGTCTGCTTTAACACAGCACCTTTACATCAATTACAAACGTTTGACTTTTTTTTCCTTTAATACTTAATGCTAAAAGTGATGTGCCAGTATGAATGTCCATGTCTGCATATGGCCATATATGAATATGCAAGCCAATGATAAAATGAAACACTTGGCATTAATGCAGTAAGTGCTTAATGAAATGGGGAAATAATAGATGCATTTAAGCGCATGGACTCCACATGCAATTAATTTATATTAAATAAAGGTGATATATGAACTATAAATATATTAAATTAATTAAATATGTAGTCAAATATATTAATTATGTATGCAAAATAATATGGATTTCCAAATCATTATATATATATATATATATATATATATATATATATATATATATATATATATATATATATATATATATATTCTATATGTGGATAGTTTAATTTGAATGTTGAAAGGAGCTTTCATTAATTTTTTTTTTTTTTTTTACTGGCCTGAGTGAACAGTCAAACCAGGGTAGTCTAAACTAAATTAAAAAAAAACTACATATCTGTTTGGGATTATTTTTCTTCTTTAGAGTGATGTTAACATGTGGGTCCGTACAGTAATGCATCACTACACATCGTCTCTCCGAGAGGTTTTTTTTTTATTTTTTTATTTTTTATTTTTTCCTGCATTGTACTTAAAAAAAACAAGCCACACTATAAAAACCTCTCGTACATCTCTTCTCACGTCCATGTTTCTTACAGTTACTTCTAATCTTGCTCACAGATGCCTCACAATGATGATTTGGTTTTTTTTTGTGGAGTTTGTTAACAGATGAATGTGTCTCAGTTTTTACCCTAATGCATGCAAACAGGTTTCTTTGTGGCTTTTTTCTTTTCTTTTTTTTTTTTTTATTTGAAACAGAGTGTGCACTCAGTATTTTTACTAAACTTTCTGTGCTCAAAAAAAAAAAAGAAAAAGAAATCAGCCTTATTTGACAGGACAAATACTACATGGTCACAATATGATGGCAGTGCAACATGCAAATTTGACGCTTGGAATGATTATGAATATATATATACACATATAAGCTAATGAGTGATATTAAAAAAAAAAAAAAAAAAAATCCTCTTTGTTTTTCTTGGGGTTTAAGGTGATAAGTCAAAAAAAAAAAAATCTATATTTCATTTGTTTTGTTGGAAGGTTTGATCAATTACTTGAAGTGGTGCCATAATTATATCAGATGACTTTATGCCTTCATACATCGGTGTTTGCTTTGCTTTACAAATATGAAATAAAGTTGAAAAAGGTTCTTTCCATGACTGAGTAGTATTTTTATCTAGAGGTTTACTCTTTCTTGCTTGTAAAAACTCCTCCTAACTTTTTGGTTCATTTTTTTATTGTAGTGCATTTACCTCATCCGCAGCCATTTTCACACACACACCAAAAAAAAAATCATTCTGACGAGTATGTATTTTTTTGACATTTCCAAGTCAAAGCCAAGTCAGAGGTTGTAGCTAGTGTACAGAATTTAGTCATTTTTAAGTGAAAAATGACACCACTACTTACTGTGGATAAACAAATGTGAAATCAGAGAGATTAACTGCATGTTCCAGTCATTTGCATCTTTGTATACAAAAACAGACTGTGATAACGTGCTACACTGAGGCTTTTAATTGGTTTCAGCTTGTGGGTCACTGATAAATATTTTTTAACGCAGCAATACTCACAAACCTACAATAATAATTCTATTTTGAGTACGATAAGCGATCGGCAGTATATTAAAAATCTAAGTATGTGCGGTACAGTGCAAGATGGGAAAACTAACCAAATCTGTCTACATAGACTTTGTCTATAGACTTTCCTGAACTGAAACTTTTTCTCCTTTGCATGAATGAGTCCCATGTAACGTTAGAACACTTAAAATTTTATCCCAAAAATTGAAAAAGGAGAAAATCTTATTCAGATATTTAATATCAATTCCACTGAGAGATGCCACACCTACCTCTACATTTATAACTTATTCTACTTATCCTACAACATTGCTCCAACTATTTTAAAGAATTATAAGTTTCTAATAGAAAACGAGTTCTCGTTTTGATTTGATCGTGCTTTTAACTTTAAAACATAAGTGTTATCGTCATGGCTGCACAATAAAAGCTGGGCAGCTCGGTCCATCGATTCATCAAAACACATGAACACAAGGTTTTCAGTCCAACATCTGGAATATTTTCAAAGACAAACTGCCACTGGCTCGTCTAGTTCATTACTTCATTTCATTTGCATAGTTATAGTATGTTGGCCACATTTGGTTTGTGCTTATTGGGTTGCATTATGAGGGCATTAGATAGAATTAGAAAGTCAGTGTTAGAAAGTCAGAATTTAATGAGGTGGCTTTTTCAAGGACTTTGCTTCAAAGAAATCCAGACGACATTACTTTTTAAAGGTAAGGCTATTTTTATGATATTTATTATGTGCATATATACATATATATATATATATATATATATATATATATATATATATATATATATATATATATATATATATATATATATATATATATGTGTGTGTGTGTGTGTAACATTTTATCATGGCTTTTAATCAGTGGGCCACATTGCTGTAGAGTAGGCTGTGTGTTGCGTGGGATTTGTAGGGGCTTGCTTCGACTAAGTTGGCGACATAGCGTCTTACTTAAAATTAGAATTCAGACATTTTGGCATTTCAGGTCATTAGCTCTCAAGCGACATGCCAAACTAATGTAAGGATACATGTTTTCACTGTGACAACTAAGAATTAGAACATATTCTTCAAATATACTCATTTAACTATAAGGGACTGTCACTAAAGTGTGGAAAAAAGGAGAGAGTGAAAAGTTTGACATTACTAACCACATCATTAGGACGTATGAAATGCAAGCCACTCCAACTAACTTCTTCTCAATCCAATTAACTGAATTGTGACACTACTAATACCCTCAACACATCATTAGAAAGGTAGCTCCAAATATAGTTGTGCAACTAAAAGCATACAGCACTCACTAGCTGTGCATAAACCCATACTTCTAATGAACATGTAATGGATTTATATATATATATATCACTGTAATATTTTCTGGTTCAATACGTATGAAAGGCCAACTATGCTGCTCCAAAAACAAGCTGTATGATATTGAGTACTTTCTGTGGCCTACAAGTTGTACAATATTGCACAGAATATATGACAGCTCTTAATTTGGACAATTTCACGCTGTCTGAATCTCTTTTGTGTTGTGGTTACTTTGTTAAAACTGCTGCAGTCATAACCCCTGTCTTTTTCGTCTTGCCATAGTAATCTCTTTTCTTTTTCTCTCTAATGCTCACACAGTCTTGTTCATTTGATCACCTTTGTATTATCGTCATGTGGCTATTAATAATAACTTTGAGCTTTTTCCATGGCACATCTCTCTCTGTTATCTGTGGGCACCATGCATAGACACATTCACACACTTATCCACACCTCAAATAGCACGTGATGTGTGATTTTTTTTTTTTTTTTTTTTAAGCTTAAACAGGAGTATGTTATTAACCTAAACTACTTCGAGTGTTCATAAGTTCAAACTGTCCATAAATAGATTAGCGGCGAGTGTTATGCTCCTTGGTTTATGCTGTCACTTATATCACTCACATTGTTTTGCTGGTTATATCAGTATACAGAACTAACAGGAGATTTAGGTGTGTGTTGGAATATGTGAACATTTTTTCATCATGTCTAAAATTCATCAAACATACATTTTTATTTATTATCCAGTAACTTATAAAACACATTTATAATACACTGACCAGGCATAACATTATGACCTAATATTTTGTTGGTCCCCTTTTTGCTGCCAAAACACAACAAACTGTGATGCACTGTGTGTTCTGACATCTTTCTATCAGAACCAGCATTAACTTCTTCAGCAATGTGAGCAACAGTAACTCATCTGTTGGATCGGATCACACGGGCCGGCCTTCTCTCCCCACGTGCATCAATGAGCCTTGGCAGCCCATGAACCTGTCGTGGTGACCACCACTGTTCCTTCCTTGGACCACTTTTGATAGATACTGACCACTGCAGACCGGGAACACCCCACAAGAGCTGCAGTTTTGGAGATGCTCTGATCCAGTGGTCTAGCCATCACAATTTGGCCCTTCGTCAAACTCGCTCAAATCCTTACGCTTGCCCATTTTTCCCGCTTCTAACACATCAACTTTGAGGACAAAATGTTCACTTGCTGCCTAATATATCCCACCCACTAACAGGTGCCATGATGAGGAGATCATCAGTGTTATTCACTTCACCTGGCACTGGACAGTGATGGAGATATCAAGGTCAACTAAATTGAAAACACTCGACATTGTTTCCGAAAATATTCTGTGGAGACGTAACTTGTAAATGCAAGTTTGACTCACTCTTCATTCACTAACATGGGAATGGGCAGAGTAACAAATTGTACTGCAGATGGCCACTAGATTGTTTTGCTTTTAAACCCCACTTGCACCGTCCACTGGTATATTCAGTCACTGCACTACCAGAGGAATTACAGAGGGAAAAAAAAGAAGGAATTAATGAAACTACCCAACTGTATGCGGTGCCAGGCCTGAGATTTATCAAAAAGATTAGCCTAACGTGTTAAATATCAGTATATCAGATTTCCAAACATAGAAAATATGTAACATTAGTGGAAACAAGATTTAAGAACTCCTCACAGGCTTATCTCTTCTAAGAACATGTCCTTGTTCTCATATGTCTCATCTTCTTGCTCCATCAAATTTTCTTTTGCAACATACTTTCAGGATTTGGTGTCAGTCATTGACTCGCACTAAAGGTCAACACCCAATGTGTATGAAATCGTTTTAGACAGAGGTCTGACTTGCATCAAACCAGAGTTTCAGCGATGTGAGATACAAGCCCACGCATGCTCTAGAGTAATGCAGGTCACTACTCTGCAGGTCTGGTGTGAAAATGTGGAGAAACAGGTACTAACAGCCCTGTTATATATTTTGCAAGTTTGAACAGGTCTATCGAAACAAGGCAGTAGGCCTCGAGTTTGACACCTTGGCTTTACAGTATTCTTAGGAATTAGGATATGATTTTAGCTACACGCCAAAAAATGCAACTTCTGTCCTAGTCACACTGCAAAAAGTCCATCTGCTAAATACTTCATATGTAAAGTTTATCTGACCACAACACACACTCCTGTTATGGCACCTATTGGTGTGTAAGAGTTGATTTAAAACTTGAAAACTCAGAAGAGTCAAATAAACAAAAGCTTACACTCCAATAAAAAATAACTTCAAGATACTGTCAATGTTCATCCATCCAGTGAAACACAAAGTCGACTGAATAAAAAAGATAAACTTGCAAATGCAAAGATATTGCTGTTCTGTATTTTGTTTATAACTGTTCACAGGAGTTCCGCAGCACAAGTGTATATCAAACCAATAAACAGCATTTCTCATGCCGTTTTTCGGTCACTTTTAGCAAGTTGTTGTGTGTGTGGGGGGGGTATGTGTTTGTGTGGCACTAGGAGAGGAATCGATTGCCTTCACACTCGAGTGCTCTCTCGCTCTCTTCATTTTTACTCGTTCTCTCAATCTCAAACCACTTCTTCCCTCTTTTCCAATCATCCCCTCTCCCCTCTTCAGCCTGCTCTGCTCTTCCATTTCCTCAGTCTGGTCTTTCTGCTCATCTGTATAGAATGAAAGTGCCTTTGATGAAAAATGAAACAACGCTTTAGTGGATTAATGTTGGCGAAGGCCATAAATGCTTGAAAAAAGCCAAAATATCCTCAGAGCGTAAATTCAGTTATGTGCTGTTTTGCTAGCGTTTGTTTTTTATTTATACTGTCTTTTCAAGCAGGCAGATGTCTACAGGGCATGAGCACAATCCCATTTATATGAGCAAGGATGAGAGAAAGAAAGAGAATTAGAGAGAGAGGGAGAGCGAATGAGAGTGAGGGAGCGAGAGAGAGAGAGAGAGAGAGATGAAATGTAGTGCATTACTGCCCCCTTTTGAATTTTTGGAGCAAGCACAAAGTTCATTCTGACCCTGTATACATGATTAAATCTTACTCTGTCTATTGCTAACTAAAATTGAATATAACCATTCAACAGTGTTGTGATATAAGCATAAATAATATTCATATGTGAAAATGTGATGAAAATCTTTTTATCATTCATCCTTAATAATTCTCAAAATTCTCCATCATGCAGTTTTTTTATACTGACTCCCAGTGGAGAGTGTTTTCTCTCTGTGTGACATTATCAGCAAGATTCTTCTCTTTCTACCCGGTAATGACACACTGTGGGATGCTCTGCCTCAAAAACCGACATTCCAGCAGCTGCTTCTAGCTTCTAACTTTGCTCACACCTATCAAAAAACCCTGCTTATCTCTATTACATGGCTAGAGCGCTTGGAAACAGCTATGAAGGATATGTCTGGCCTCTGGTCATTAGACCCATTACTGTAGTTACCTGGCTACCTTTATTAGTGATTATCTGCCTGTGCATGTGCTATTCTTCAACATATCTGTCATCATAAGAGACTTGCTCCATCATGTGGTCACTAAATAAAAGTTCGGGAAAATTTTACATTTCAGTGAACACCAGGGCAGGAATCTCTGACTTTTCCATGTTGTAGTGTACTCATTTATAATGAAAATCAAAAGGCAACTGCTGAACTGAATGAAGAAATATATATATATATATATATATATATATATATATAAAGCCAGGATGGTGTGCAGAATGTAAGTGGCATGTCTAGCATTATGCTCCTTATAACCAGACTCTAGAGGTTCTTGATGATAATTGTTGTGCCATTGGTCATGGAGACAAGACACGGCTGACAGGGACAACAACTTGGACATCACCAACAAGCTGATCTGCACATACTCTAAGCATGTAAGCAGGTATGCTGTCAGGTCCAGCAGCCTTATGTTTATTAACTCTGGATGGCTCTGTCAGTTCTGTCACTTCCCCTGTCATCATATGTGTGCAGAGGTTTTTTCCCTTGGTTGCTCACGGTTCTGTGCTATAAAAGGTGCCAGTGTATCATGGAGAAAGTGTCAACTGTCATAGGAACATATTATTATTTTATAGTTGGTGATGTCCTGCATACGTGATGCATCTCTGTGTCCAACAAGACTAAACTAAACAATGCTAAAACACGTTACAACAGAGAAAATCTCTTCTAAAACATAGAACCTCTTTACATTACAATTTGCTATTGACCTCCATCCATAACTTTTCATATCAGTAAGATTTTTCATTTCTAATCATTCGTTTGTTGGAATATCAGTAGAAGCGCAATGTACCTGGTTGTGTCATGCTTATTAACTGTCCTGTCTTATCCACTTTTCATGCTATATGCCACCTTCATGGCTACATTTAATGTTACTTTGTGAGAAAGAAAATATTATCTCACTACTTGGCCAAAAAGCTAAGAATTTGTAAGAGAACAATGTGATGAAAATGAACATGGTGTCAAATGAATGAGACGAACATAAACCTTCCTGCTTCTCATATTATGCATTGTTGGCCAGTAATTAGTGGAGCTAATGAATTCAATTTAGATAATTAAATTAAAAAAAAATCTGTGCCGTTAATCTACCTTTTTTAACACTCCACATGCGCGAACAACACATCGTAACATTATATTATGAGTAGTATTATAACAACAGAATTATAAATACCTGAGACTGCCGTAAATCGTTTCGTCATACTTCAGACAAGAAGTAGACGCATTTCCGCACATGCGCAGTACAAATCGTGTATCCGGTACGGATCGAGTAGACATATAAGGCCTTTACAGTTATGTCAAGTTGACATAATTAAGATGAAAACAGCAGAAAGAGGGCGGGGCTTCCTGGGTTCATATGGAAGTTTAAAACGCCTGCGCAACCGTCAATCATTCCAGATTCTTACGCTAATTGGCTGCTGTGTATTTTTAAATAATTCAAAGCCGCGTACGTTGAAACTCGGACCTCCTACTTTCGAATGTCTGGATGGTTTTCATGCATTTTTTACAGTACATAAGAATAAGAAAATAAAAGTAAATAAAAAATAAGAATAACTACTTGGGCCATTTTGCGTGTAAACAAGACTAACCTTGAGCTAGAGAAGTGGGTTGTAAAGCTCGTTCATACAGTTCTCTCTCTCTCTCTCTCTCTCTCTCTCTCTCATATCTCCAACCTGCAAGTTATATACAATATATTCAGACACAATGCATTATATCTTACGCATAATAACTGCTGAATATTATATTTTAATAATATAATATTACCCCCCCATCAGCCTCGACACTAAACACTATGAAGCTGATCGACACACGAAATACGTACTAAGAGATTAGCCTTACTTCCAAAATGTAACATTACATTCATAATAAATATCAGTAAGTTTCTCTACACGATATATTATTGATGTGATGTGACTAGCATATTTGCAAACATTTACACAAACTACATAAAAAGTCTTAAATACAATTAGTTACCTCAGAGTTAGCATGAAGCCCTGAGCGGTTCGTGAGTTTCTCAGAGCGGGGAAATGAGCTGAGATATGGCATTCATTGTAAAATAAAGTCATCTGAAATTTGCTCACCTGATACACAATGTAATGTGTATCAGGTGAGCAAAAATGCGTTAGCTATTTATATGACATTCATTGGAAACGCAGCCTCTTCCAGAACGTGACCTACAGGAGGCGCTGCAGCTCAATTCTCGGCGTTAACGCTGTGAAGTAAATAAATTTGACATGGTGGCGCGTCTTATTCATTCACTCAAATGTCTACCGCTTATCCTATCTATTCTCGGGTCACAGGGAGCCTGTGCCTATCTCAGGCGTCAACGGGCATCAAGGCAGGATACACCCTGGACGGAGTGCCAACCCATCACAGGGCGCACACACACACTCTCATTCACACACTACAGACAATTTAGAGATGCCAATCAAACTACAGTGCATGTCTTTGGACCAGGGGAGGAAACCGGAGTACCCGGAGGAAACCCCCGAGGCACGGGGAGAACATGCAAACTCCACACACACACGGCGGAGGCAGGACTCGAACCCCCAACCCTGGAGGTGTGAGGCAAACGTGCTAACCACCAAGCCACCGTGCCCACTTAAATTTAACATAATATTTCAGTTTTTTTTTTTTTTATACCATCAGTAAAACAAATTGCCCAACACACGGTACATTACTGAAACCCTCAAGATACTGACTTGTTTCTGTCATATTTTGTTATATTAGTTTCTGACTGGAAAATGTTTCCAGTCAGAAACTAATCTTAAAAAAATGTCTCACGTTTCTGTCAAAACTGACTGAAAGCCATTTAGCAGTCATGTTTGGTTATGTGGGCCTTCCTTTATCAGTATATCAATAACTTGCAAGTGT
>JAUCMX010000002.1:4562265-4752265 GCA_033459395.1 Hemibagrus guttatus | reverse complement strand
TAATGCACAAAGCTTGACTACACCTGGAGTAAAGATAATACCGATTTGCATAATTTGTATGTCTGTGTCACGCTTCGTGTATTCATCAAACCGGTTCTGATGACAGCCGGTGAGTTATGAAAGAATAAAGCGTTTTCGTAATGCGGTCTCATGATGTAACTTCTTTTTGGTGTAGGACTTCATGATGCAGCAGACGATGCTGAGAGTGAAAGACCCGGTTAAATCATTGGATTTCTACACGCGCATCCTGGGAATGACGTAAGTGCTGCTGTGGAATGTTGCAGATCCTGATCTCTTTCCTGGTTACATCAGTACCAAAATAAATCAAGTTAAATAAATAAAGAAGTAATTCGGCTTCGTATTACAGGCCATGGTTAGTACTGAAGATAAGTGAATGAATGACTGTTGTGCTTTTGCAAAGCTAAGCTAATCTTTGAGTAATCGCATGATGCAAACCGGAGTGAAATGAATGTAAATGACCAGCCATCTTCTGAACTTTTGGAACACTTTCCGATCAAACTAGCAATTAAAATGGGCAGCTGAATGCGGCATGTTGGATTACAGAGGCTTTTGTTCAGAAAGGGAAGCTTCTCTGACTTTCTGGTCTGCTTAGATGTCACGAATTGTAAAACATGACAATTCAAGACCAAAGAAGTATGCATTCTTTATAATTCTGGACAAAGGAGTATGCATTCTTTTAGAGTCAATTGTCGCCACTTTGACACCATTCACAGTGACTTCAGATCTACTTATTTCTAAGCAATAATTACTCAGAAATGTTTTGGCATCACGTGTCCTCATGCAGTCTTGTTGTTCTTATCTGGATGTCGGAAGGAATTTTGTAATTTTGGTTGCTGTGGAATCCTGCCAGTCTGATCCTTTGTCTGCTTCAAACAAACTGTCATCGTTTTCTGTTTAGGTTTTTTTTTTTTTGCCCCCTTTTCAACTTCCCTACATTGTGTATGTTCTGCCGTTGGTTTTCAGGCACATGTCCAGGCACGTTGGCATTCAGGATAATCCTTTGGCGTTCGGTTTTTATTTCAATTCTTTACACATCAGAGAAGTTGTCTGTGGTGAGAGGATTAGAAATTGAGGTCTAAAACTCAGAAACAAAAAGTAGGGCGATATTCATGAAAAATAGTGTGTAACATACACCAATAAGGCATAACATTATGACCACCTACCTAATATTGTGTTGGTCCTTTTGCTGCCAAAACAGCCCTGACCCAAGGCACTCCACTAGATCCTTGAAGGTGTGCTGTGATATCTGGCACCAAGATGTTGGCAGTAGATCCTTTAAATCCTGTAAGTTGTGAAGTGGGGACTACATGGGCCCCACCTCACAACTTACAGGACTTAAAGGATACTTAAAGGATTTACAGGATACTTTTGATAGATACTGACCACTGCAGACCGGGAACACCCCACAATATCTGCAGTTTTGGAGATGCTCTGATCCAGTGGTCTAGCCATCACAATTTGGCCCTTGTCAAACTCGCTCAAATCCTCACGCTTGCCCATTTTTCCTGTTTCTAACATATTGACTTTGAGGACAAAATGTTCACTTGCTGCCTAATTTTAAGTTAGTTAATGCTTTCGGCTGCTCCTGTTCGGGGTCGCCACAGCGGACCAACTGGTCCACACAACAACTTGGCAAATGTTTTACGCCGGATGCCCTTCCTGACGCAACCCTCCCATTTTTCCGGGCTTGGGACCGGCACTGCATCCAGTGGCTGGGGTTGAGGCATTGGCTGGGAATCGAACCCGGGCTTTCCACATGATAGGCGAGAAACCTACCACTGAGCCACCAGTGCCCCTTGCTGCCTAATTTTAAGTGTTAGCTTAAGCTAACTTCACCTGTCATTTACATTACATTTCTGGCATTTGGCAGACGCTCTTATCCAGAGCGACGTACAAAAGTGCTTTAGTTCTCAGTCACTGAATACATTAACACTGGTTCAATAAGACACAACTTGGGATACCATTAGCCTAACACTGAGTTGGGTTGTCAGTGCTCATAATGTTATGCCTGATCAGTGTATGTGAAGCTATTACTTAAAGGTGCATTAGGTGAGGCAAGTCAGTTAATATAGAATTTTGTGCCTTCTTTCCCATTCCTGCCAATATTCATGAAGCTCCGCCCCCATGACCTACATTGGCCAATAGCGTGTCTTTAAAGTTATTTACAAAAGGCCCATTCAAACAGTAACAAAATACTGGAAAATGTCTTCCTCAGTGACTTTTAACGCTTGCTAAGGTCACAGCTTTTTTTTTTTTTTTTTTTGCTCACAAGGTCATAGCTTTTTTTATTTTACCTTAACAGGTAAGGATTTTTTTTAATTGACTGTTGCACCTTTAAAACATTATTTTTAATCTGAACATATGAATAAAATAGAAAGAAGTCATCAACTGAAAAGTTCTCAAACATTTTATACATGTTTATTGTATCGCAAACATTAACAAACATTCAGTCAATGTAAATTATCTAATGAGCGCATGTACCTGAGATGAAAAGGAACGACATTGGAAACAGATATTGGTGTGGATTTTTGGGTAATTTCCTGCAGTTCTGTGCACTCATTTAGGCTGTTGTAATGCTATACAAGTTCGACTATAAATATCATGCTAAATGATCATGTCTGATTGTGCCATCCTAACGTAACTGCTTAATGCAGATTCAGCTCGGATATTGGAGCTGATGTTTAGTTTAGACCCACTCAGGCTTTTTGGCATGGGTGCATGGCCTGCAACACGATTACATAGACGTTTACTTTACGCTGTATTCTTACTTTTTCCATTTTTACCAAAATCTACTTTTTATTTTATATGTACCTAACTAGGTCTGTTCTCCAGAGAAGAATCCGGAAAGCATTAGTTTGGTGTATCTGTGACGTCTTTTAAAAAGGAGGCGTCCTTTAGATCCATTAGTCTGATTGATTGATTGATTTATTTTACATGTTTATTCGATCTTAACATGATCAATGCGCTTTCTTGAAGGAAACAGAAATAGCAGCATTTAACCGAAAGTCTTTAAAATATTGTCTGACATGAATTGTGCTTTAAATAAACTACAGAAACAACACTAAAAGATGATAGCGCACGTATAAATAGAAAATAAATGGTCACTGGTCTGAAGTTTTTGAATATTCTTTTTAATTTGTTTCACAGCCTGCTGCAGAAATTCGATTTCCCCTCCATGCGCTTCTCTCTCTACTTCCTGGGTTACGAAGATAAAAAAGAAATCCCGGCTGACGTCAGCGAGAGGACGGCATGGACCTTCTCGCGCCGAGCCACCATCGAGCTCACGCAGTAAGTGTGTAAAGGAGCAGGGAACAATAACAATAACCTCAGCTTGTCGTCTGTGGAGTTTAGTTCAGTTTTTATTTTTTTTTTGTGGAAAAGCCCTTTTTAAATCAGCAGGCTGATATAGCCTTAAACACCAGAGAGTAGACCTGTACACTGTAAAAGATCTGAAGCTTTACTTGTCTACAAAGAGAGGAAACGTTTGAGGTAAACAATATGTAGAGACGACGAAAACAACATACCTTTATATAAGCTGCTACACGAAGTTCTGAAAGCGAATCCACTTTGGAACAATATTGTGTAATGATATTACATAAGATCACTTATAATTAGTAGCGTTCTAGTAGTTTATCATTTAACTTATTGATTGATGAGATGAGGTTAGCCGTGCCGGTTTTTGCAGCCATTCCAGCTGTTTTATAGCAGACAGTTGTTGGACAAACATATAGACAGATTCTCCGTAGCAGTTTGTGTGTGGAACTAAAGTCCACTGAATCTTGTAGGATTTCATCAGCAGTAGTAGTGAGTTATTTCCAGATTTAAGATGTTTTGTGTCTTGGTATGTTTTTCATTCTTTTTGACGTTAATAGTGTCAAATATGCTTATTTTTTAAACTAATGCTAATAGTTTGGTAATGCAGTGCTAATGGTGGGAGCATCATGGTAATGTTGATCTCACATGGATTGGAGAGAGATGGAGGGAGAAAGCGAGACAGAGAGGGAGGGCGAAGGAGAGGGAGAAGGAGGGAGAGGGAGAAGGAGAGAGGGAGGGCGAGGGAGAAGGAGAAGGAGAGAGGGAGGGAGAGGGAGAAGGCGAGACGGAGAGGGAGGGAGAGGGAGAAGGCGAGACGGAGAGGGAGGGAGAGGGAGAAGGCGAGACGGAGAGGGAGGGAGAGGGAGAAGGCGAGACGGAGAGGGAGGGAGAGGGAGGGAGAGGGAGAAGGCGAGACGGAGAGGGAGGGAGAGGGAGAAGGCGAGACGGAGAGGGAGGGAGAGGGAGAAGGCGAGACGGAGAGGGAGGGAGAGGGAGAAGGCGAGACGGAGAGGGAGGGAGAGGGAGAAAGGGAGAGGGAGAAGGCGAGACGGAGAGGGAGGGAGAGGGAGAAGGCGAGACGGAGAGGGAGGGAGAGGGAGAAGGCGAGACGGAGAGGGAGGGAGAGGGAGAAGGCGAGACGGAGAGGGAGGGAGAGGGAGGGAGAGGGAGGGAGAAGGCGAGACGGAGAGGGAGGGAGAAGGCGAGACGGAGAGGGAGGGAGAAGGCGAGACGGAGAGGGAGGGAGAAGGCGAGACGGAGAGGGAGGGAGAGGGAGAAGGCGAGACGGAGAGGGAGGGAGAGGGAGAAGGCGAGACGGAGAGGGAGGGAGGGAGAGGGAGAAGGCGAGACGGAGAGGGAGGGAGAGGGAGGGAGAAGGCGAGACGGAGAGGGAGGGAGAAGGCGAGACGGAGACGGAGAGGGAGGGAGAGGGAGAAGGCGAGACGGAGAGGGAGGGAGAAGGCGAGACGGAGACGGAGAGGGAGGGAGAGGGAGAAGGCGAGACGGAGACGGAGAGGGAGGGAGAGGGAGAAGGCGAGACGGAGAGGGAGGGAGAGGGAGAAGGCGAGACGGAGAGGGAGGGAGAGGGAGAAGGCGAGACGGAGAGGGAGGGAGAAGGCGGGAGGGAGAGGGAGAAGGCGAGACGGAGAGGGAGGGAGAGGGAGAAGGCGAGACGGAGAGGGAGGGAGAGGGAGAAGGCGAGACGGAGAGGGAGGGAGAGGGAGAAGGCGAGACGGAGAGGGAGGGAGAGGGAGAAGGCGAGACGGAGAGGGAGGGAGAGGGAGGGAGAAGGCGGGAGGGAGAGGGAGAAGGTGAGACGGAGAGGGAGGGAGAGGGAGAAGGCGAGACGGAGAGGGAGGGAGAAGGCGAGACGGAGAGGGAGGGAGAGGGAGAAGGCGAGAGGGAGGAGGGAGAGGGAGAAGGCGAGGCGGAGAGAGGGAGGGAGAGGGAGAAGGCGGGAGAGGGAGAAGGGGAGAGGGAGAAGGTGAGGGGGAGAGGGAGGGAGAGGGAGGGCGAGCGGGCGGGAGAAGGCGAGACGGAGAGGGAGGGCGAGCGGGCGGGAGAAGGCGAGACGGAGAGGGAGGGCGAGCGGGCGGGAGAAGGCGAGACGGAGAGGGAGGGCGAGCGGGCGGGAGAAGGCGAGACGGAGAGGGAGGGCGAGCGGGCGGGAGAAGGCGAGACGGAGAGGGAGGCCGAGCGGGCGGGAGAAGGCGAGACGGAGAGGGAGGGCGAGCGGGCGGGAGAAGGCGAGACGGAGAGGGAGGGCGAGCGGGCGGGAGAAGGCGAGACGGAGAGGGAGGGCGAGCGGGCGGGAGAAGGCGAGACGGAGAGGGAGGGCGAGCGGGCGGGAGAAGGCGAGACGGAGAGGGAGGGCGAGCGGGCGGGAGAAGGCGAGACGGAGAGGGAGGGCGAGCGGGCGGGAGAAGGCGAGACGGAGAGGGAGGGCGAGCGGGCGGGAGAAGGCGAGACGGAGAGGGAGGGCGAGCGGGCGGGAGAAGGCGAGACGGAGAGGGAGGGCGAGCGGGCGGGAGAAGGCGAGACGGAGAGGGAGGGCGAGCGGGCGGGAGAAGGCGAGACGGAGAGGGAGGGCGAGCGGGCGGGAGAAGGCGAGACGGAGAGGGAGGGCGAGCGGGCGGGAGAAGGCGAGACGGAGAGGGAGGGCGAGTGAGAGGGAGGGCGAGCGAGAGGGAGGGCGAGCGGGCGGGAGAAGGCGAGACGGAGCGGGCGGGAGAAGGCGAGACGGAGAGGGAGGGCGAGCGGGCGGGAGAAGGAGAGACGGAGAGACACAGGGAGAGAGAGAATTAGAATTAGTTTTAAAAAAAAGCATATTTGACACTAAAGTAGAATTTAAGCTGTAAGTAATCTGAGTATAATCAGATTCCTCTAAATGAAATATAATGTAGAGTTAGTAACAGGTTTTTTCCTTTACCTAACATTTCATACAAATGACTGAATCACACAGACAGCGTTTCAGCTCTACATGAATACACAATGAGATTTTTAAAGGTTTTGATCCTGAAATAATTAAGTTCCCTTTTGGAGGGGGAAAAGTTATTGTTTTATTCTTCACTCTTTCATCCCACTTCCCTTCTTTTCTGTGTGTGTGCGTGCGTGTGTGTGTGTGCGTGCGTGTGTGTGTGCGTAGTAACTGGGGTTCGGAGACAGATGAGTCCCAGTTGTACCATAACGGAAACTCGGACCCTCGAGGTTTTGGTGAGTCCTGAATGTTATTTATTTGATTGATTGTTTATGAGCTCTGCTGTCCCTGGCCACTGACATGCTAATAGAGAGCTGAGAAAATGTTATGAAAGTGAGTAGGAAGTGCAGCTGCAGTGTGAGCAGGACATCAGTCTGTCTGTGCAGGTCTTCCTATAGTTACATTACATTTCTGGCATTTGGCAGACGCTCTTATCCAGAGCGACGTACAAAAGTGCTTTAGTTCTCAGTCACTGAATATATTAACACTGGTTCAGTAGGACACAAACTTGGGATACCATTAGCCTAAACACTGAGTTGTTTTTTGTTTTTTTTTGTTTTTTTATATAAAACTTTGTAACATAATACATAAACAGGGAAAAATAAGAGCTAGTTTAAGTACTTCAGGAAGAGGTAAGTCTTCAGTTGCCGTTTGAAGACAGTCAGAGACTCGGCCGTACGGATACCTAGGGGAAGTTCGTTCCACCACCTCGGTGCCAGAACAGAGAAGAGTCTAGATGTATAACTACCTTTTTCCCTGAGAGATGGTGGGACCAGTCGAGCAGTGCTAGTGGATCTGAGTGAGCGAGGTACAGTTCCTTTGTGCCCCGTGTTAGTAGAAGGCCATTAGGAGTGAGACTGATGCTGCTGTTTCCTGCTCGGATTCACCGTGGAGCTGTGTAAATGGCGTGTGTGTTGTGTGTGTTTCAGGTCATATAGGAATCGCTGTGCCAGATGTCTACGCCGCTTGCAAGCTGTTTGAGGAACAAGGAGTGACCTTTGTTAAAAAGCCTGATAGTGGTGGGTCACTGTGTGCAGTTCTGCTCTCTGCTCCTGTCTCATACTTATGTAGAGCTGAGCGCATAGACGTTAGACACTTTACATCGTCTTCCATCACCTTAGTTATCTCGCTGTCTGTCTCTCGGTCTCTTTGTCTGTCTCTCTCTGTCAGTCTTCTGTTTGTCTTTTTCTGTCTGTGTCTCTGTCTCTCGGTCTGTCTCTCTCCTTCTGTCTGTGAGTCTTCTCTCTATCTCGGTCTCTCTCTCTCTCTCTCTCTCTCTCTCTCTCTCTCTCTCTCTCTCACACTCTGTCTGTCTATCTGTCTTTGTCTGTCAGTCTCTACCTGTCTCGCTCTCTGTTCTTATCTGTCTTTCTCTGTCTTTTTTTTTTTTGTCGTTTCCTTTCTTTTTTCATTATTTCCTTTTGGGTTTTTTTCATCCACTTCCTTTCTCCTTTTTCTTTCTCTTTCTGTTCTTCATAATCTCTCATTCTGTCTTTCTTTCTACAGTTTTCATTCACTATATATTTTTCTTGACGTTCTCTCTTTATTTCCTCTTTAGGTTTTGTTGCTTGCTTTCCTCTTCATTCACTTTGTAATTTTTACATATTTTTTTTCTTGCATGTTGTATTTTCTGTCTTACTGTTAACTCTTTCTTTCTGTATCTTTCTATTCTACATTTCTCACTCACTTTCATTTTTGCACCTTTTTTTGCTTTTATATTTGTTTTGCTCATTCTTTTCTCATGTTATCTTCTCTCTCTCACGCGTGCTCACCACCTTGTCTCTGTTGCAGGTAAAATGAAGGGCCTGGCTTTCATTCAGGACCCGGATGGCTACTGGATTGAGATTCTGAGCCCCAACAACATGGTGTCCATGACCTCGTAAGGACGATCGATCAGCTAGCAGACGTTTTCAAAGAATGCTGGTGAAGAGAGAGCAAAAGAAACGAACGGAGCTATACTTTAATGATTTCACAGCTATGGAGAGGGTGAATCAGGAGAAGCTCATCACGAGGTGCAGCCGGTGCTGAACGGCCCAAACAGCCGAGACGAGCCGATGAGCTTTACAAACTCCTCACTGACAATTAGACACTACTTATAAAACATGTACTACATCCAAACCAATATTCTAACAAATATCGCTTACACAAACAGCTTTAGTCATTCCTGTGTAATTTTGGCAGTTTAGCTTTGCTTAGAGATTTTATTTTATTATAAAGCCCTCTTCTACATATTTTCAAAATTTATAGTTATGTGGACAATAAAACAAAATAATAAAACAAGTTTCTTAGTTCCTGGTTTTAAATGATATTTTATCTACATGGAGAAACGACTAACATCAAATTCAAGGTAAAACTCCTAATCAAGAATTATAGCAGAAGTTGAGGCAGAAAGATGTGTTCTTTTGTATATCTGTCTTTATTAAAGAGACTTAAGTGCTTAAAAGATTTCTAACACTAACATTATTAAGTAGAAAGAAATTAGTGCTACAGCTCGATAAAGATGAAACGAAGATGCTGTTTTGGGTTCGTTTCTATGTATTTTATAGTCACAAGTAGAAGGGAAAAATATACAGTTAATAAAGCAATGACAAGAAAGTCATGTAGTGAGAGTATATTTAAAAAAAAAAAAAAAAAAAAGCACACTCATGAGCATGACTTGAACACAATTAATCTACACTATATTGCCAAAGGTTCTCCAAATCATTGAATTCAGGTATTGTGCTTGGCCCACTTAGTTCCAGTGAAAGGAACACTTAATGCTTCAGCATACCAAGACGTTTTGGAAAATGTCATGCTCTGACCTCTATGGGAACAGTTTGGGGATGACCCCTTCCTGTTCCAACATGACTGCACACCAGTGCACAAAGCAAGGTCCATAAAGACATGCGTGGGTGAGTTTGGTGTGGAGGAATTTGACTGACATGCACATAGTCCTGACCTCAACCTGATAGAACTAGAGTGAATTAGAGTGGAGACTGCGAGCCAGGCCGTCTCGTCCAATATCGGTGCCTGACCTCACAAATTTGCTTCTAGAGGAATGGTCAAAAATTCCCATAAACACACTCCTGAACCTTGTGGAAAGCCTTCCCAGAAGAGTTGGAGATGTAATAGCTGCAAAGGGCAGGGCAACTCCATATTACATTTATGTGCATGTAAAGGCAGATGTCCCAAAACTTGTGGTAATATAGTGTATGTTCATATCAACACTAGTGGACTGAGGGAATGAAGATCTTTGAAGATTTTTTTTTGCTCAAAAGCACTCAGGATTTCAGAAGATTCAGATTCCAGAGCAGCTAAAAAACACGTGTCTTCAGGATACATCTGTGATCTTGAATCCTTCTGCAAAAAGTGACTCCAGATTTAGATTCATATTCAATAACTATCTGATTTTAAGTACAACTCTCTTGAGATCTGAGATCTGTTTGGTTAGGATTATATCATGTATCTGATTTAAATGTGCAGTAAAATAGCCCTTTGAGATCTCACTGCTGTCACAGGCAAGGTTGAGCACAGGCTCAGAGACACTGTTGTGTGTGAAAAGCACACATTTTTGAAATATTTAAGCCAACCTGTCTGGAACCGTCAGCTGTCACTGTCAAAGTAACTGTCATCACATTGTCCCCTTTTTCTGACGTGAACTCGAGACCTGTATGTGCATTGTGCTGCTGCCATATGATTGGCTGACTGCATGCATTTGCCAGTGTGCAGATATTTCTAATAAAGTGGTCGGTGAATACACATATTATATTAGTAATATCAAGACTACATAACAGAGCACAATTTGTGAAAGTCAGATCAACAGAAAGTCGAAATACCTAAGAAGAACATCATCTCTCCATTGGCTTGCGCTGACTTGGAGGCGAATTTTGCCCCTTCCAACATGGCCGGTGCATTGACGTATTGTCATAGCTAGCAAACGCAAGCTAGTTGCGCTCCTCGCCACAAGATGGCGGTAGGCTATATCTGTCAGTATGCGACCTTTCTCTGAAAACATCCTGTTCGCCTTTCGGCGCAGTAAAATATAATGAATCTGTCCTTCCTGTGAGCTTACGCTTGATTAGCTGTAACTAAAGTTGTCGATTCTCACAAAGCTGGAGTTTAACAAACCACTGGGTTTGGTTTCCTGTTTGGTGAGTACGACGATTTATTTACAGCATTAACGCTGGATAAAATAGATAGCTGCGCTAATAGGAGCTGAGCTGAAATAAATGCTAAACGAACCTTTAGAAAACAGCTTGGTTTTATCCATCCTGTCCAGCCTTTTTTTTTTTTTTTTTGCCCGCGAGGTTATTTATTTATTTATTTATTTATTTATTTATTTATTTATTTATTTATTTAAATACAGAAAGAAAACTGAAACGTAATCTAGCTCCTAGCTTCGTCGTGAATTGCGTTATTTATTCCTACCCGTATTCTGACAAGTCCCGCCTCCCTCGCTATGATTGGCTGATAATATAACTCACTTCTGTCTGTCAAATAAAGCTAGAACGCTATAGGCTATCTGTTCATCACCTGAAATCGATATGCGGGTGGGTTTAAAAAAAAAATACGGTTAAAAATATTCGCTTTATCTCTTAACCCAGATGCGTTTGGGTATTTTTTTGTATTCTGATGCAAGAAAGCCTTAATCATCCAGTTGGAGGTGGATTTTTGAAAAATATGCGATAGATATGACCGCCGCATATAATACCATTCTACTGAGATTTGATTGTAGAGATGCTCTTGTTCCGGTTTTTCAAGGTTGCCAGGTCACACTTCAAAATCCCTCCTTGTTGAACCCGGAACCAGCCCAAAATTGTACACACAGCGATCTGAGCTAGAAAGATATAGAGCCTGACTTTATTGGGGTGTTAATCTAAGGTGGGCAAAATATTAATCCATGGTTATTCCACAATCTGGCTCATTATTGGTCATATAAATCACATACTCTATAATGCTAAACGTTTTGGGATGTCTGCCTTTACATGCACATGAATGTAATATGGAGTTGGCCTACCCTTTGCAGCTATAACAGCTTCAAGTCAAGTCTTCAAGGTTTAGGACTGTGTTTATGGGAATTTTTAACCAAAGCGCATTTGTGAGGTCAGGCACTGACGTTGGACGAGAAGGCCTGGCTTGCAGTCTCCGCTCTAATTCATCCCAAAGATGTTCTGTCGGGTTGAGGTCAGGACTCTGTGCAGGCCAGTCAACTTCCTCCACACCAAACTCAATCATCCATGTCTTTATGGACCTTGGTTTGTAAACTGGTGTGCAGTCATGATGGAACAGGAAGGGGTCATCCCACAAAGTTGGGAGCATGAAATTGTCTAAAATGTCTTGGGGACCAGCCCAACCCCTGAAAAACTATACCTGAATTCAATGATTTGGAGGGTTGTCCCAAAACCTTTGGCAATATAGTGTATTAATACATAGCTATTCCATACATATACTTCTCCTTTTGGTCATATAAGTCACATAGCTGCTACAAAGCAACATTTGTTGGTCATCAAGCAAGCTACAGCAAAAATAGTATTAGACTTAATCTTAGGAATTAGACTGGTGTTACACTTTTAGTATTATTATACCACAGTGTAATTGAAAGCTCGGATTTGATTGGTCAGATGATGTGCATCGTTTTTGACTGAAGTACTTCCGGCTGTAACAAACAACATTAGTGTCCTTGTTTTAGTACATTAATATTTTTTCTACAGTAAAACACAGAGATTTATACTGCAGACACTACATAATATACGAAAATATGTTATTATTTAACAGATTAAACAGTGGAATCAAATTCCAATTTTATTCGTCACATACATACACAGTACAACAATACACAGTAGTGAAATTAATAAGAATATATAATAGAATTTTAATAAAAATAGAAATAACTGTACAGGTAGGAAAGGGAAGAAGTTGTATGGAAAAATATTAAAATGTGTATATGACAGCCGATCAGTGGTAGAACAGTATGACTATTTCCCCAGAAAGGAAAGTCTTCCTGATAAAGAGAAGTTTACGCTCTCCGGTTTCAGGAACAGTGATGTACTGGGTTTTTTAATACACCAGCTAGCTAATGCATCAGCTAGTGACTGATTGATTATATTGCAGCTTTAACGTAGGTGAGAACAGGCTTGTCTCTTCATTCAATCTTACGATAAATTATTAAAATGTATGATATGTCTATCAATTCAGGGGTTGGTGCGCAGTCAAGATGGAACAGGAAGGGCTCAACCCCAAACTGCTCCCACAGAGTTGGGAGCCATGAAATTGTCTAAAATGTCTTGGTATTCTGAAGCATTAAGAGTTCCTTTCACTGGAACTAAGGGACCAAGCCCAACCCCTGACAAACAACACCTGAATTCAATGATTTGGAGGGGTGTCCCAAAACTTTTGGCAATGTAGTGTACCAACCTGCTGTTTGTTTTTTTTGTACGTAAAAGGAATGTCTTTTTTTCCAAATGTAAGTGGCAGCCATGAGCGACAGTCACCCTCTGCGTCCGTTGGGCTCGGCAGCCGAGGTCGACCACATGCACCTTCTGTCGGAGCAGCTGGCAGCACTGGTCCCTGCTGAGGAATACAGCGACGTCACCTTTCTGGTAGAGGAGAAGCGGTTTCCTGCTCACAGGGTCATTCTGGCTGCTCGCTGTCAGTACTTTAGGTAATGTTTTTTTAACACTCCAATAACATTTCTAGTGTTTGTTCTTAAACCTGCACAATATTTTTGAGGATCACTCCTGTTGTAAACACAACCTGGTTAATGTCTCATCATGACCTCATTTGCTTCCGTCAGAGCTCTGTTGTATGGTGGGATGAGGGAGTCTCAGCCTCAAGCTGAGGTCCCTCTGGAGGACACTCGAGCAGAAGCATTCTCCATGCTCCTGCGCTATCTGTACACAGGCAGAGCCAACCTGAGCGAAGCCAAAGAGGAAACACTGCTGGACTTCCTGGGCTTGGCGCACCGCTATGGTCTCCAGCCACTAGAGGCCTCCACCTGTGACTACCTGCGCACGCTGCTCAACTCACAGAACGTAAGTCTGATCTTCGACGTGGCCAGTCTGTACCACCTGAGCAGCCTGGCAGAGGCATGCTGTTCCTTCATGGACCGGCACGCTGTGGAGGTGCTCAAGTCCGACGGCTTTCTCGGACTCTCCAAGGTGAGCGAGGAAGAGACATGCTGTACACTGCATGCAGACCCTACTACTTGACTTACTACTGCTAATATTAATAATGATTATAATAATAATAATAATAAAAAATAATAATAACAGCAACAGAGATCTATGTTTTTCAGTTCCTAGAGGGATTCATAATTGTCAAACTTTTTTCTTTTTTTTTTTATTATTATTATTATTATTATTAATTAATTTTAATTATGCATAACACATTATATTTTTGCATTCTATCTATCGTTTTTGTTTTATCTTTTATTATTATTATATTTTAAAATTAATTAATTGTATTAAGCAAAACATGCATTTATTTATGAATTTATAAATGATCTTTTATCCATTTATTTTACCACAGTATACAAATATGTAAAAATGAATGTATTTATTAATTTATTTATTTTTTATATATTATACGCTAAAAAAAAATAAAATGAAACTAAAATAAAAAATGTTTACTTTTTTACCGTTAGTCATAGCAGAAGTAAATGATAATTGGGGAAAAAATGAAATAAAATTAAGAAAACATTTAATATGTAGTTCAAACATAGCAAAAAAAGGCTGAATACATGATTATAAAAGAACAGGACTTGTTAAAATTAAACAAGTTGATTTTTTTTATGATTGAGAGATTTTTTGTTTACATTATTTCTTGTTCATGTTTGTTGTATTGGTGTCATTTTAATTTGCTTGCTCTTTTCTGTTGGTTTTTTTTTCTCAGCTCAGCACTGTTTATGTGGTTATATGGTCTGTATGTTTCCATATAAATTGAATGCACCTGAAATTTTATAAATGTATTTTTTTTCTGTTTAAATCCTTTTGTCCAAATGCAACACTGAATCTGAAAATCAGAAAAATTGTAGTTTTTTTGCTGCATTTGATTCTATAAGCAGGCAATTTGCCGGCGATGAGCATGTGACAGGAAGTGCCATTGCGTAATAAAGCATATAAAAAGCAATCGATTTGGAATATGCAAACAGTCCATACACAAGACTCTGTATGAAATCTGAGGTTTATTAGATAACGGTAGTAATTGAGCTCTTATTCTGCTTCTCTGACTTCTGCTTCTCTGTCCTCGCTGTCTTTCAGTCTGCCCTGCTGACGGTAGTGCAGAGAGACTCGTTTGCAGCGAGCGAGAGAGAGATCTTCCAAGCGCTGAGTCGCTGGTGCAAACAGAACAGCGAGGACCCCGGCGCACGTGAGGTGATGTCATCAGTACGGCTGCCCCTGATGAGCCTGTCCGAGATGCTGAACGTCGTCCGGCCTTCTGGACTCCTGAGTGCTGACGAGCTTCTTGACGCCATCCAGACACGCTCAGAGAGGAGGGACATGGAGCTCAACTACCGTGGCATGCTCGGTTAGTCTTTATTTACTCTATACTCTGTTAAAAATGTGTCGCTTCAATCATGGATTGATTGACACACAGGAAGTGACATGCGACGTCAAAATGATCTGGATTTTATAATGATCCAGAGCTTTTTCAGGGAAACTCAGGGCAGTAGTTCAGACCAAATTAAATGTCAGTCAACAACATGATCTGTTTGGAACCTGGATCTGTCAGATTAGTGTTTTTTTTTTTTTACCCCCTCATTTTCTCCCTAATTTTCTCTCCTCTGTTATCACTTTCCACTTGAAGAGGATGAGGGTTAACACACACTTCCTCTGAGGCACACGGCAGCATTAAAGACGCTTGTAAAATAGCGCTCTCTGCCCTCTTCCTCATACATCAGCTCACAGATTAGCCTATGATTAACAAGTGCTTCTGTAATTGACAGGGAAGAGACAGTATGATGTCCCGCCTACACTTGATATATCGGGCTTGATCACAGAAATTGTCAGTTAAGAGGTTTATTTACATCTGACAGCAAGCAGATTTAGAAATTCCACAAGGAGGAAATGTCCTTATTTATCTGCTAGTCTTCATTATTTTTGTTTAGCCTTGGGCAGACTCGGTAGGAGGCGTGGCTTTAAAACGAAAGGTGGAATTGTTTACTGGAAACAGTTTGGTTGAAGGTTTCAGTTGAACAAAGATTTTAACATCACCATGTTAGGAATATGAGCCTCATAGCTTAAACATAGAAGCAAGCTTTGTTCCCCGGCATGTTTTATCTAATTTGAGGTTCTGAGAAATTAATGTGATTATTTTGTTTTTAGACACGCTGTTATTTAATCTCATCTCGACTTCTCAGAGACGTTTGTCATACGACCTTTTGGAGGGTTGAAGGGTTGAGTAAATATCATGGTTGCCCTGTGTCTCAAAGTGTACTCATAAAAAATAAATAAATAAAATGGCCCTTAGAGCTCAATTATGAAAAAAACCTGCGCGGTCAGCTTTCGTTTGTTCTTGACCTTCTTCACCCCAAGTTTGAACTTGTTTAAAAATCTACACATCTCTCTACTCTCGTCTTTCAAAAGCCCACTTTAAATAAGAAGTGTTTGGACGTCACTCAGAAGCACAAATAAACGGTTTATCTCCGCACTTATAGACGTTTGTTAATTCATGATTATATGGTTGTTTAATTTAATACGTTGTGCGCTACTAAGTTGTGTGTATTGTTTCAAGGCAAACACTCGTTACCGTAGACGCTGTTAAATCAGACAACGAGCGAGACTTTTCCAGGCGCGTTTCAGGTCAAGAGTGTTTGACTTTGAAGGTAGAACCAGTTCATTTACACCAATCATGGCATAACATTATGACCACCTGCCTAATTTTTGTGTTGTGCCCTTTTGCTGCCAAAGCACAACAAACTGCGATGCGCTGTGTATTCTGACACCTTTCTATCAGAACCAGCATTAACTTATTCAGCAATCTGAGCAACAGTAGCTCGTCTGTTGGATCGGATCACACGGGCCAGCCTTCGCTCCTCACGTGCATCAATGAGACTTGGCCGCCCATGACCCTGTCACCGGTTCACCACTGTTCCTTCCTTGGGTCACTTTTTATAATTACTGACTAGGGCTGAAACGATTCCTAGAGGAACTCGAGTAATTCGAATACAAAAAAATCATCGAGGCAAATTAATTGCCTCGAAGCTTCGTTTAGTCCATTTACTGTAACTACACACAGAGCGCTGCGTTTCCCCACGGACCATTATTACTGACGCACAACCCGCTAAACTCGGGGAGAAAACGGCGAGAAGATTCAGGCCAAAGAAAACGGCAGAAAGTTTTCAAAGTTTGGGATCATTTCAAACTAAAACAGACAGAAAACTCTGTACAGTGTGATAAATGTAAGATTGAACTGGTGTACCACAACAGTACAAGTTCGATACTTCAATATCTCATTCGAAAACACACAGTCCATGGCGTCGACACAAGCGTCGCACTTAAATCAATATGAACATTCGCACTTAGCTTATATCAATATGAACATTCGCACTTAGCTTATATCAATATGAACATTCGCACTTGGCTTATATCAATATGAACATTGACACTTAGCCTATATCTGTATGAACATTCGCACTTAGCTTAAATCAATATGATTGCTAGTGGAAATTAAGGCCTGTAAAAATGTATGTGGATTGTGGCTACATGTAGCGGCTATTTAAGACCGTGAATCAGTATGGTGGCTAGTTATGATGTCCCTAATTTAGCTATGTTTTGTGAAAGCCTAAGCGTCTTTCATTTTGATAGCCTCACTCTCTCTCTGTCACTCACATACACACACACCATTATGTAGAGAGACATTTAAGAGGGTTTATTCTCCAAATAATTCTAATTTCATGTTACAGAAAAATGTGTTATTAAATTTTGTGTGTGTAGACTCTTGTTCTTGTTCCAAGTTACCTTACTGTCCACTAATTTTTGCCTCTTACAAAAGCCACAAAGTCTTCCAGGAAGACAGTAAAGGCTCATGTCCTGCCTGAAACATCAAAGTTAAGTTGCACAAAATAAATGCAATGTTTAGGTATTATTATTATTATTATTACTATTACTATTACTATTTTGTTTTAGGTTGTACCGTGTTTACCTTTTTTTCCCAAGTAGTTAAGTTTTTTTATTTATATATTTTGCATTTTGAATGTCAATTAAATGCACTAAATGGGATTAGATTTTATTTTCGTTCTTCTAAATAGGAAACAACTTAGTTGTTCGTTTTAAGAGACCAATCTTATTTTCTCTTTCATATTTAGTATTCCTCTTTAATAAAGAAAAAGTACTTCTTATCCGATTACTCGATTAATCGATGGAATAATGGGTAGCATATTCAATTAGTAAAATAATCGATAGCTGCAGCCCTATTACTGACCACTGCAGACCGGGAACACCCCACAAGAGCTGCAGTTTTGGAGATGCTCTGATCCAGTGGTCTAGTCATCACAATTCCGCCCTTGTCAAACTCGCTCAAATCTTTACGCTTGTCCATTTTTCCTGCTTCTAACACATCAACTTTGAGGACAAAATGTTCACTTGCTGCTTAATATATCCCACCCACTAACAGCTGCCATGATGAGGAGATCATCAGTCTTATTCACTTCACCTGAAATAATGTTATGCCTGATCCGTGTATACCTGTATATGTGTTTGCTCTGATCATATCTTCTACAGTGTGGATGCTTTAATAGTGTTGTTGCTGTGTGTGTTTCTAGTCCCAGAAGAGAACATAGCCACAATGAAGCACGGAGCCGTGGTAGTGAAAGGTGAGCTGAAGTCGGCTCTGCTAGACGGAGACACTCAGAACTACGACCTGGACCACGGCTTCACCAGACACCCCATAGAGGACGACGGACGAAGTGCAGGGATTCAGATCCGTCTGGGCCAGCCGTCTATCATCAACCACATTCGCCTGCTGCTTTGGGATAAAGACAGCAGGTACAAAAAAATCTTTAAAACTGCTTCAGAGTCACTGGTTTAACAGCTTTACCTGTGTCCATATGGCTTACCTCAGATTCCCTCAGACTTCCAAAAATATATTAATATAGGTGTATTTTGCATGGTTCATTGTATTGGTCTATCCCATCGATGGGTATTCCCTCCTCGCACCCAGTGCTCCCAGGAAATGCTTCTGTTCCATCGGGACACAATTTAAAAAAAATTCTCAGCACTGAACAAACCTTACGCAGAAATTCAGTGTTTCGGTGACCAATTTGGGAAAACAATGACCTCAACATGACCTACTTTGTCTAGAAAGTATAGAAGAATAAGGAGTATAATACTTGGTGTGCTGTTATAGGAAAATAATCAACAGTTACTGTTCCTACCAACCGTGAAGTTGATTATTATCCTTTCTATCAGAACCAGCATTAACTTCTTCAGCAATTTTAGCAACTGTAGTTTGTCTGTTGGATCGGATCACACGGGCCAGCCTTCGCTCCCCACGTGCATCAATGAGCCTTGGCCACCCATGACCCTGTCGCCGGTTCACCACTGTTCCTTCCTTGGACCACTTTTGATAGATACTGACCACTGCAGACCGGGAACACCCCAAAAGAGCTGCAGTTTTGGAGATGCTCTGATCCAGTGGTCTAGCCATCACAATATGGCCCTTCATCAAACTCGCTCAAATCCTTACACTTGTCCATTTTTCCTGCTTCTAACACATCAACTTTGAGGACAAAATGTTCACTTGCTGCCTAATATATCCCACCCACTAACAGCTGCCATGATGAGGAGACCATCAGTGTTATTCACTTCACCTATCCGTAGTCATAATGTTATGGCTGATCGGTGTATATTTATATATGTTCATATACATATTGAATTATAGCCTGAATTACTGAGAACCTAAACATTCTACCATTTTATATAGAGACACTATATTCGTTCATTATTGTACTGACATTGACAATTGAGATGATGTAAAAATGAAATCTATATAACTGTTATATTCTCCTCAGATCTTACTCTTACTACATCGAGGTGTCTATGGACGAGCTGGACTGGGTGCGAGTGGTGGATCACTCCAAGTTCCTGTGTCGCTCCTGGCAGAACCTCTATTTCCAAGCGCGAGTCTGCAGGTTAATGTTGCTTCACACTACCACCTTGTGGACTAGTAGTGCAACAGCATGGCTTGTAGTTACTTTATAATAAAGAGAGCATTTCACTCTTCATTTCATTAGTGCCGTTGGTAACACTATGTCTCATCTTATTTGGGATTTGCACAGGTTTATCCGCGTTGTTGGGACACACAACACAGTCAACAAGGTCTTCCATTTGGTGGCTCTGGAATGTATGTACACACAGCGTCCCTTCATCCTGGAGAACGGCCTTCTGGGTAACGTGGTTGATTATTATTTCTGTACTGTGAGTACTCTGTATGTGTAGTGACATGGGAAAACACTTCTCATGATGAAACATTGATCTTTTCTTTATTCTAATGTATAATTCTGAAAATTACAGACTTTCCTGAGCTCAGCCACAAGCATATGTTTAGCTTTCAAAGTCTTTTTACCTCTTAAAGTAAGATATTAAAAGAAGGGTGTAAAATAGTATTTAATGATTAAATTCCAGTTCCGCTGAAAGTCTTAAAGCATCTCATTAATTGATGTGATTCCGGTTTAATTTGATGTCATTACATTTATCATAAGCTTCTTTGACATCTGTGTCTCAAGGCTCATTTCTTTAGTCATGGCCTTTGAAATACATCATTTGCCCCAATCGTGACTCGACTCATATCTGTGCACGGATTAATTAAAAATGACGGCTTTTCAAACAGACATCTGTACAGTGTCAGTGATGGGGAATGATCACATCCCAACTAACCTTTTAGAAGGCAGAAAGCACAGACAAGTTTCTAAAACATTTCAGTGAAGTTTTACTTAATATAGAAGTATCAGAGTAGATAGAAAAATGGGCTGCTCTTGTGGGCTGTTCCATGAATTCATCCAGAGTCATGGCCAATAATTTATTTTCTTTAACATATCTATTTTTATATGGACTCCTCTGGTTAATATGAATTATTTGAACGTCTTTCTAGTTCCCAGTGAGAACGTAGCGACGGTGCAGGCGTGTGCGAGTGTGGTGGAAGGTGTGAGCCGCTGTCGAAATGCCCTGTTGAATGGAGACACAAGCCACTACGACTGGGACTCGGGGTACACCTGCCACCAGCTAGGCTCCGGAGCCATCGTCATCCAGATCGCCCAGCCTTACCTGCTCAGCTCCATGAGGTACGAACACACTCGGCGTGCTATCCACTCTTCGTCCATTTGCACTTTTGAAGATCTGTGCAGCAGCCTTCTCTTGAATTTATGCAAAAAGGCAATTCCATTCAGAGCTAGTTAAGAAGCTGGGAATGGCACTAGTAGTCAGAGTAGCCTTGCACAATATTATATAAAAATCAATCAATTGTAGTTTATGTCTTCGAGGTTGTTAGGTTTTCAGTAGCGTCTACACCAACGCAAGGGATAGAAAATACTGACTGGTGAATTTCTGTTTATGGAAAATAGTAGGAGATGCTTCTGTTCTAGCATTTAAAGTAGTAGCATACCTGCGTTCCTTAGAAGTGGATAGATTAATATCTGTTTTGCTTTATGAAATACTAATAGTACATGTGTATCTGTGTGTAGGTTGTTGTTATGGGACTGTGATGAGCGAAGTTACAGTTACTATGTGGAGGTCTCCACTAATCAGCAGCAGTGGGTCAGGGTGGTGGATCGCACCCGAGTGGCATGCAGGTGGGTTTTTCACTTCTCATTTCTCCTCACTTTCGTTTTTGCTTACTTTTCATCAAGTCTTACTGGGGGGAGGAGGCAGAAAGAGCCTCATGCTGGATTTGGAGCAAAAGAGAGGAAGAAAGATGGAGGCCAGGAGCACATGGGCAGTAAATTGGCCAGTGTTCTGGTTTGAAACACTCAGTGATGGTTGGGTACCACCTGATGACATTTGCTCCTGGCCGAAAGCTCCGGTTACCTAATGAGGTAACTGAAGAAAGCACCCACCAGGTGTACTCTACAACAGTAGTTGAGACTTGTCTTAGCCATCAGTCACACCAATTTGAATAGATGGTCTCAATCGTAATGGTGACTTAAAATGCGTACTTATTAAAAAGTGTAGTTTGACCAGCAGGGGTGCCAAAATTTACAATTTACAGACACCTGACTACTGCTTTTTTTTCTTGCTTTTTATGTGAAAACAACCTTCAAACTGAACATTTCAGTGTTGAAGAACATCATTGCACTGTTGATCTCTCTCTCTCTCTCTCTCTCTGTCTCTCTTATCTGCGCAGGTCATGGCAGACTCTGCGTTTTGAGAGACAGCCAGCTTCGTTCATTCGCATTGTGGGGACGCACAACACAGCTAATGAGGTGAGACTGAGGTCACAGCTTCTTTTTGTCTCTTTTGTCAATTTCTCATGAACAAGACAACTGCATTTTGTCTTAACATTACAAGACAGAAAAGTATGGCTGGTGAAGGAACAACTGTATTTATATGTCTATTGTTAGTAGTGGTTTTGTATATTGTTTCTAGTTGTTATAAAGCAAGGAGTAAAGGTGCACACAATATTGGTTGTAACTATAAACAGATAAAAAATTATGTTGTCCTATTATTTATAAAAATTGGTAGAATTAGGAAATTATTGTGGTATAAAGGGAATTAAAACACTTGGGGGCATTCTGTTATTGGAAAATAATTACCTTATGGGTGGTAACTTAATTATAATTATTATTTTAATTAAATGACACTTCATTTATTATTACATTACATTTTAGCAGGCTCTCTTTTTATCTTTCTCTTTTCAAGTTACTGATTCAAAAAAATGTGAGTCATTCTCAAGAACTGATTCAAATGATTTGTTTCTTTTGAACATAACAGTACTTATTTGTAAAAATGCCTGAAGGCCAGACTTTTTTTTTTTTTTCTTAAATACACATTACATTTACAAACCCGATTCCAAAAAAGTTGTACAAATTGTGAATAAAAACAGAATGCAATGATGTGGAAGTTTCAAATTTCAATATTTTATTCAGAATACAACATAGATGACCTATCAAATGTTTAAACTGAGAAAATGGATCATTTTAAGGGGAAAATAAGTTGATTTTAAATTTCATGGCATCAACACATCTCAAAAAAGTTGGGACAAGGCCATGTTTCCCACTGTGTGGCATCCCCTCTTCTTTTTATAACAGTCTGCAAACGTCTGGGGACTGAGGAGACAAGTTGCTCAAGTTTAGGAATAGGAATGTTGTCCCATTCTTGTCTAATACAGGCTTCTAGTTGCTCAACTGTCTTAGGTCTTCTTTGCCGCATCTTCCTCTTTATGATGCGCCAAATGTTTTCTATGGGTGAAAGATCTGGACTGCAGGCTGGCCATTTCAGTACCCGGATCCTTCTTCTACCCAGCCATGATGATGTAATTGATGCAGTATGTGGTCTGGCATTGTCATGTTGGAAAATGCAAGGTCTTCCCTGAAAGAGACGACGTCTGGATGGGAGTATATGTTGTTCTAGAACTTGGATATACCTTTCAGCATTGATGGTGCCTTTCCAGATGTGTAAGCTGCCCATGCCACACGCACTCATGCAACCCCATACCATCAGAGATGCAGGCTTCTGAACTGAGCACTGATAACAACTTGGGTTGTCCTTGTCCTCTTTAGTCCGGATGACATGGCGTCCCAGTTTGATTCGTCTGACCACAGAACAGTTTTCCACTTTGCCACAGTCCATTTTAAATGAGCCTCGGCCCGGAGAAAACACCTGCACTTCTGGATCATGTTTAGATATGGTTTCTTCTTTGGCCTATAGAGTTTTAGCCGGCAACGGCGAATGGCACGGTGGATTGTGTTCACCGACAATGTTTTCTAGAAGTATTCCTGAGCCCATGTTGTGATTTCCATTACAGTAGCATTCCTGTATGTGATGCAGTGCCGTCTAAGGGCCCGAAGATCACGGGCATCCAGTATGGTTTTCCGGCCTTGACCCTTACGCACAGAGATTGTTCCAGATTCTCTGAATCTTTGGATGATATTATGCACTGTAGATGATGATGATAACTTCAAACTCTTTGCAATGTTTCTCTGAGAAACTCCTTACTGATATTGCTCCACTATTTTTCGCCACAGCATTGGGGGAATTGGTGATCCTCTGCCCATCTTGACTTCTGAGAGACACTGCCACTCTGAGAGGCTCTTTTTATACCCAATCATGTTGCCAATTGACCTAATAAGTTGCAAATTGGTCCTCCAGCTGTTCCTTATATGTACATTTAACTTTTCCGGCCTCTTATTGCTACCTGTCCCAACTTTTTTGGAATGTGTAGCTCTCATGAAATCCAAAATGAGCCAATATTTGGCATGACATTTCAAAATGTCTCACTTTCAACATCTGACATGTTATCTATATTCTATTGTGAATAAAATAGAAGTTTATGAGATTTGTAAATTATTGCATTCCTTTTTTATTCACAATTTGTACAGTGTCCCAACTTTTTTGGAATCGGGTTTGTAGATTTTCAGTACATTATCATGATGCTCTTACTGTATAATAGTTAATCATTTTTATTTATTTATTTTTCATTTCTGCTTGTTTCTCCCTCTCTTTAGGTGTTTCACTGTGTGCACTTTGAATGCCCGGCTCAGCTAGACAACGAGGTCAAAGAGGGAACACCGGGTTTGGATCACCTGAACCCAGATCACAGCACCCAGCACGCTCAGCACTCCCAGCCCCAGGGCTTCTCCTCCCAGAGATCCCCCACTTCATCCTTGCAAACATAGGAATGTGAATTTTGCAGTGTTTGCTCAAATGTATGCGTATGACAACACATCAGGCACTTATGTCATAGGTTTGTGTTACAGCGTCACATGCTGCTAATAGTATATGAAATATATTTATAATAAAATTCCTTAGTTAGACTAATGGGGATGGTATTTATGAAGGCATTGCTGTATATAAGCACTTAGTTTATTCTGTTCCATCAACTACACAAGCTTTGAAGTCTTTTTATTGTGAATACCTTCCTAGAATGTTTCCATGGTTTTTAACAAGTGTTTTTTTTTTTTCTTCAATGGATGCATGATATTAGAAATGGAAATATAAAAAAAATTGTATTTCCTTCTCTTTTTTCTTTGATTATTATTATTAATAAACATAAATGGTAAAGAATGGAGAAAAGACAGATCAGGGCTAGTCACAGGTTATAAATAGGGGTGTAAAGAAAATAAAGGATTCAGAAAATCAGTGTAACATTGATTTATAAGCCAAAATCTGAATTGAATCCAAAAAGAAATTGGTTAAACACATGTGCCTGAGGTTGTGTGATTGTGTGTGTGTGTGTGTGTGATTGTGTGTGGTGGGATTTAAAAAATGAGCTTTTATATGTTTGATTAGTTTATAGTTACGTTTAATGTTGTGGAACTGTGAAACAGCTACGTCCTGTTTAATGTCATTTCTTATCAGTTAAGTTATAGTCTATGTAATTTATATTACTAAAAATGGCATAAAAGACAGTTATTTAGCATTTTTTAACAAATGGACTCTACAGAGTCTGCACTTTGTAACAGTTTACAGAGGTAAAGCTGTAAAGAAAGAAATAACAAAAATGTTTATAGCTGCTCTAACATACACTATATTGCCAAAAGTTTTGGGACACCCCTCCAAATCATTGACTTCAGGGGTTGGGCTCGGCCCCTTAGTTCTAATGAGAGGAAGTCTTAATGTTTCAGCATACCAAGACATTTCGGACAATTTCATGCTCCCAACTTTGTGGTGTGCAACATGACTGCGCACCAGTGCACAAAGCAAGGTCCATAAAGACATGGATGAGTGAGTTTGGTGTGGAGGAACTTGACTGGCCTGCACAGAGTCCTGACCTCAACCTGATAGAACTAGATGAATTAGAGTGGAGACTGTGAGCCAGGCCTTCTCGTCCAACATCAGTGTCTGACCTCACAAATACACTTCTAGAGGAATGGTCAAAAATTCCCATAAACACACTCCTAAACCTTGTGGAAAGCCTTCCCAGAAGAGTTGAAGCTGTTATAGCTGCAAAGGGCGGGACAACTCCATATTCCATTAAAGGCAGACGTCCCAAAACTTTTGGCAACATAGTGTAAGTGACAATGTAACTTGTCTAGAAGAGAAATCTCCAACTTTGGAAAGTGGTGTGAAAATAATCAACTCAGTCCTGTTTTGATCGTGTTTATTCGTTCATGACACCCTTCTTCCTTTACGTTTATAATTAGGGATTGAAACGAGGAATCGATTCATTTACTGAATCCTAAATCATTCTGTAACGTATAGAAAGGAGTATAAAGGGACTCATTTAGGATTTTGGATATTTTTGCACTGTGAACCCTCTATATAGCTAATCAAATAAAAGGAATCGTTAGCGATCATATTTAGTGTTGTGTATTGATCTTTTTCAATATGGTCTTTAAGACCCTTACTCAGAGGTTTCCGTAGTGTAGTGGTTATCACGTTCGCCTAACACGCGAAAGGTCCCCGGTTCGAAACCGGGCGGAAACAGCTATTTATTTTTTTAATCTTAAATACATACGATGTACAGTTGTGATTAAAAAAAAATATCGTAGTGGATGTACGAATTGTACAACAATAGTGCGGAAATGTAGTCACGGTTCTGGACTTTTGCATTTTAGATTGTATTTAGAATAATCGAGGTTGTATAAAAATCACGTCAGAGTTGATCATTTTCCACTCACAAACATTACAAAAAAGTATATTCCCTTGTAAACAGATGATCTATCTGCTGAACAACTCAGAACAAAGATAAAACGTTAGTCTGTAAACCGCTTCTGATAAAACTGTTTGTTTAATTTATTTTATTGTAAATCCACAAGATGGCGCATAAAACTGCACCTGGGAATTTCTTCACGCTTCCCAATTCAGTCCAAGTCTTTAAATTTCAGATTTCAAGGGTTCATAACTTTGAGCAAACATGAACAAACTACCCTGGATCTTTTATTTGTTTTTTTATACCACAGCTGAATTCTCAGTCTGGATTTTCTATGACAGCAGCTCTGACGGTATTTTTTGTCGGCTGTAATTTAAATCGGAGGTTTGTATTAATCCGCTTGTTCTAATACCGTATCGTTTCCATAGCAACAGTTTATCGACAGAGAGAACGCATGTATTGTGGCTTATAATAAACCGGTTTTAAAATGTGTTGTTATTTAACAGTCTAGTCAGTAAGTGTCAGGATAGAGGATTTTCCATCTTCCTTTTTTTTTTTGTCTTACTACTTTAAAGAGCGAGATAAAAACTGTAGCAGCTTTAACTTAAGTCGAACTAATTTGTCTTGCGGATGTTCAGCGACATTAATTGTAACCATAATGAGATAAAAAATGACACGCACTGTTTCTGTGGAAAATAAAGACTTTCTGTGGTCACAGTGCCTCAGTAACCTTGATAAATTTCCTATAACCGCATGTCCCTTCTTGTATGTTATTGAGTTTTTTAATCCGTTAGTTCCTCTGAGTTCAGCAAGTGACTTTAAATCAACATGGCTGCTCACAGTAAACAAAGTGACACAGCATCTTCCTTTTAACCCAGTTACACTGTTTATACTTTATTGTATTTGCTTTAGATCAATCAACAAACAGAAACATTCATTTATACAGTTCACTGTTTTGAGGAGAAACATATATACATGTCTCAATACAATTAGCTGGCTAGTTTCTTGCTATCAGACAATGGAGGCATCCATGTTTTTCCTCACTTTGTAGCTTGAATGCTCAGAGGTGAAAAATAACTTCCTAAACTTAAACATTCCCACTTCTGAAGTAAGTCAAATGCAGCCCAATCCCTTACTTATTGACAATCTCCTGTACCTTAGCTGTATCTCTTGTTGCTAGTTAGGAGCACAACTAAATTGAATATTATGGTTGCTAATAGGGGGTGCATAACATTTTGCCTCACACCTCCAGGGTTGGGGGTTCGATTCCTGTCTCCGCCGTGTGTGTGTGTGGAGTTTGCATGTTCTCCCTGTGCCTTGGGGGTTTTCTCCGGGTACTCCGGTTTCCTCCCCCGGTCCAAAGACATGTATTGTAGGTTGATTGGCATCTCTAAATTGTGTGTGTACCCTGTGACACTCTAAATCTCTAAATTGTGTGTGTACCCTGTGATGGGTTGGCACTCTGTCTAGGGTGTATCCTGCCTTGATGCCCAATGACGCCTGAGATAGGCACAGGCTCCCCGTGACCCGAGTATAGATCAGATAAGCGGTAGACAATGAATGGTTGCTAATATAATGTGCTAGCTCTCTCTTAGACAGACCTGAGGGGGGAAATGGTTAAAGCACACTTCTCTGTTTGTTAACGTCTCACATGGACACACACATTTGTTATGTAAACTTGAGGTAGCCTGCTAATGAATATATTTTGCTAATGCTGTGGTGCATTTGCTTGTGCAGCAGCTGACTAGCTGACCCAGAACTTTGACATGTTTTTTGTTGTTGTTGCATGATTAAAAAATGAGAATAAGTTGTTCAGCATGCATGTTTGCTTGCTCTTGTATTTTTATAACTAGCAGAAAAGTTACTTCAGTGATAACGGTAGCTTGAGTCTAGTTAAGCTACTCTTGTCATGCAGCTTGTAGTTGGCTTCATTTCTGTGGTAGCTCTAAAGTAGCTGAACTCCATTTTTGTAGCATTTTATAGCAACTCTCCACTTCGCTAACTACAGTTTTGTTTTTTGTTTTTTTTTACTGTAGTTTCTAGTTCTTCGCTAACTACAGTTTTTACTGATCTAAATTCACAACAGATATGACACCTAGCTATTAGCTTTCAGGTGGGCAGAGTTGTTATGCTAGCTAACCTTGGAGAGACTGTAAATAAACCTGTTGCTAGTTAGCATTAGCTATAATTTTATTTTATTTTTTTGAATTTTTTTGAACCTTCAATTTTCTCTTGTGAATCTTTCTTCTACTTTTACTTGTAAGTTTAGCAAGTTCAAATTGAGTTGAGTCGACATTATCTTTTACCGTATGATTTATTTAAATGATTAATTGCATTTTAGATCGCAGTTTATGCTACACGTATAGCATCTGGTGAATTTCTCCATCTTTATTTTCATTGAGCTTGCTCTATGTATTTGTTTTTCAAGATTCAAGATGGAAGATTCGAAGAACTTTATTAATCCCGGGGGAAATTGCTTTGCCATGTCACAGTTGCTCAAATAAAAGTGCAAGAGAGAAATAAAGAAGTATATACTTCTTCTATACAAGAAGAAAACTGAAAAGAAAAAAAAAAAAAAACAAGTAAGAAACCATAAAATAGAGTAAATAAGTACAGATACTGTATAAATAATAGTGTAAAACTGTAATATTGCACACAGGGATTGTAAATTGGTGATAATTGTGATTTTAATAGGTGATAATTGTGAAGTTGTATTGTGCATGAAAGGCCCATAATTACTGTTGCACCCATTATTGATTATTGCACATAAAATTGCACATGAAATGTTATCTTACTTGCTAACCTCTAACAAAATGATTTGATCTTCAATACAGAATGCTTGCAACTTTATTAAGGAAAGCTGAAAAATACTTCACAATCCATCATGATTATCAAGCAAGCTGCTTAACCTAAACTATCCCTTAATCCAGCTCTAGCTTCTGAGATACACACAGCCCAGTAATTGTTTCTCAGCTCTACACACCTTCCTCTTCTCTTTCTTTGCATTCACAAGGAGGAGAATTCCCTTCTGTGTCACAGTTACTGGCTCCAATTTCACTTGCAGTCACATTCAGGTCCATGGGACAACAAAGCTGGGCGCCAGGTCCGTGTCATACCCCCTCACATGGGCTTGATTTTATCCCCAGTGGAATTTGTGAAGTGAAGCGGAAAAAAAAGATGCTCGGCTCTAATTGAGCTGAGTGCACCAGCTTTCTGTAGTGTGTGGTACTTTAGCAATGCTTTGATCAGCGGATTGAGGGATCACAAGTTCACAAGCTACATGAGCTCCAGTCGAGGCAAAACAACTTATGTTAAATGGAAAAAGTAAAATCAACATTTATACAGGTTTTTTTTGGTGAAAAAAAAACTGCAGTTATAGATTATAAGACAAGATCTGTTAATTTTTCTGAACAATCATATCTTATACACCGATCAGCCATAACACTATGAGCACTGACAGGTGAAGTGAATAACACTGATTAGCTCCTCATCATGGTTGGATATATTAGGCAGCAAGTGAACAATTTGTCCTCAACATTGATGTGTTAGAAGCAGGAAAAATGGGCAAGAGTAAGGATTTGAGCGAGTTTCACAAGGGCCAAATTGTGATGTCTAGATGGCTGGATCAGAGCATCTCCAAAACTGCAGCTCTTGTGGGGTGTTCCCGGTCTGCAGTGGTCAGTATCTATCAAAAGTGGTCCAAGAAAGGAACACTGGTGAACTGGTGACAGGGTCATGGGCGGCCAAGGCTCATTGATGCATATGGGAAGCAAAGGCCGGCCCGTGTGATCTGATCCAACAGACGAGCTACTGTTGCCCAAATTGCTGAAGAAGTTAATGCTGGTTCTGATAGAAGGGTGTCAGAATACACAGTGCATGACAGATTGTTGCGTATGGGGCTGCATAGCAACAGACCAGTCAGGGTGCCCATGCTGACCCCTGTGCACTGCCGAAAGGGCCAATAATGGGCATGTGAGCATTAGACCTGGACCACGGAGCAATGGAAGAAGGTGGCCTGGTCTGATGAAATCACGTTTTGTTTTTTGTTTTTTTTACATCACGTGGATGGCCGCGTGCATGTGTGTTGCTTACCAGGGGAAAACATGGCACCAGGATGCACTATGAGAAGAAGGTAAGCTGGCGGAGGCAGTGTCATGCTTTGGGCAATGTTCTGCTGGGAAACCTTGGGTTCTGCCGTCCATGTGGATGTTACTTTGACACGTACCACCTACCTAAGCATTGCTGCAGACCATGTACACCCTTTCATGGAAACGGTATTCCCTGATGGCTGTGGCCTCTTTCAGCAGGATAATGCACCGTGCCACAAAGCAAAAATGGTTCAGGAATGGTTTGATGAGTACAACAATGAGTTTGAGGTGTTGACTTGGACTCCAAATTTCCCATATCTCAATCCAGTTAAGCATCTGTGGGATGTGCTGGACAAACCAGTCCGATCCATGGAGGCTCCACCTCGCATCTTACAGGACTTAAAGGATCTGCTGCTAACATCTTGGTGCCAGACACCACAGCACACCTTCAGGGACCTAGTGAAGTCCATGCCTCCTTTGGGTCAGGGCTGTTTTGGCAGCAAAAGGGGGACCAACACAATATTCGGCAGGTGGTCATAATTTTATGCCTGATCAGTGTATTTTTCTCTTCAGCCTCCTGTCACAGCCGTAATTAATGCAGGCCAATTTTGTCATTTCTTCTTTCTAGGGAAACGAAGAAAAAATGCAATTATAAACTCAAAAAAGCATAAAAAAGAGAAATACTGGATTCTCATTCACTTTTAGAATCATTATTTAGCAATTTTTTTTAAATAACATAAGTGTGGTGTTGGTGGGGGTGGATGCAGAGATGAAGTGTTGGGCATGGTAGCTTGGTGGTTAGCACCCTTGCCTCACTCTGACAGGTTTGGTGTTTCAGTTTCCGCCTGTACCCTATGTGCTTCCTCTGAGTGTTCTGGTTTCCTTTCTCAGTCCAAAAACGTGTTCTGTAGGCTAATTCATATCTCCAAATTGTTGATAGCGGTTGAATCAGTGTGTGTCTGTGTGAATGTGCCCTCTGATGATTTACCACCCAGTCCAGGGTGTCCCCCATCTTGGAGTGCCCTGGGATAGGCTCCAAGTGCATTGCAACACTGTGTCGGATAAGCGGAACAGAAAATAAATGGAATTTTACAGAATAATTTGCTTGCAGAATTGGTCGATCTTATCTAATGTGCACAAAATTGCCTCCATATGGATGGCTTTGAGTGCAAAACAAGCAGCTTGCGAGGGCCAGTGGGGTGGCCTGCTTTTTTATGAAGTGTGTCCTGATTCTTATCATGTAGCAGTAGTCTGGTATTTCTGACTCAAACACTGCATTCACACACACTATTTTGTATTATTTTCATTAACATCTAATTTAGTTTTTTGCAGCACCTTTTTTTTTTTCTTTTTTTTTTTTTTTTTACAATTATTAAATCAGGTGAGATTAATTTGGATTGGGATTAGTTGGAAATTTGTTTGCATACAGCAAACTCAACTATTTTTTTTTTTTAAAGGCTGAAGAAAAAACCCCAGAATAGATAGTTTAAATAGTTTTGTTCTCTGTACACTATATTTTAGCTAGATAGCTAGATTTAGCACAGAACTAATAATAATAATAATAATAATAATAATAATAATTTCCACTATATATCTATATTTTGAACATAATCCAACTATTTGAAAATTAAGCTCCTTATTTAAATTTGTGCAAAAATATTCTGGCTATTTATTAGAGAGTCATGGGGAACACATTAAGCAATTTATTTATTTAAATTTTTTTATTTGTAAGCCTACATGTTTTTGAGTCACTGTGCCAAGCATTAAAGCCTTTCCTTTCAACATAATAATATTGATAATAATAATAATAAAAAAAAAACCCTGACCCTTAGGTCAAATGCTTTCTTTAATTTCTGTTTGTGCCTCTGGAGAAACATATACAGGTTTCATGTCAAAAAGGGTTTCATTTAGTAAAACTTTATTTAACACTTTATTTCTGTAAGTGTTATTATTCACTTTAAAAATGTTAGGATTTTATGCATTTCATATGTAAAATGGGATTTTCTCAATGCAGCAATCTGTTTTTCATGAAACAATGTGTGCCAGACATTTATTTTCAACCTCCATATGTATGTGTGTGTGTGTGTGTGTGTTTTTATTGCGCTGCCTCTGAGAGGCCTTCATACTCATCTGCCCGATATCTTCCCTTTATATTAATCAAATCTCCTTTGTGCTGCTATTTCTTTCTTATTTCTTTACTCCTGTCTTGTAGGCGAGAGGAAACTTATGTCAACAATCTGGGATGCTCTTATGTTTGAACACAATATCTAATTAATTCCTTAATCTATTGAGGTTATAGTCGTGTGTGTATATACATGTGTTGCATCTTTGAAGTTGCTTGGTGCAGTCTCAAGAGGCTCCTAGGGCTGAACTTGGACTAGGCATCCAATGCAAAGAAAAGCTACACACTGAAAACGAATCACTCTATTTGTATGCATATAACCAGTGGTCACTTTATCAGGTACATTTAGCTCAATGCGCAATATGCAAAACCTCATATACAAATGGATCACTTTTGACCAGGTGTTATTTGGATGAACATATCATTCTCTGCATTCATTAGGTGAGGAATAAAACAATGGGGAATGCTAGATTAAAGAAAATCAAGCAATAATAGGGTGGCATGATTCAGCATGAAGCAAAACATTTTATTCCTATTATACCACATAGAATTTTTTTTTTATCAGTAATGACCATGACCACTTATGTATAGTTGTTATAAACAGTCACTATGTCATTATCACATTATCATCACTTATTTTTCTCTCTTGAAATTAAAAAGACAAAAGAAGCAGCTTGCCATGCTTCCAAGAAACCAGAGAGTGCAAATCCCTCAATCCTGAAGACTTTCTCATTTTCTGTTACTAAAGATTCCTACTGCAAATGTTAAATAAACATCTCCATACAAAAAACTTCACCGCAACAACAATTATATGTTAAATAACAGCACTCCACAATCAGATTCCTATTACAATAGAAAAGGTAGTGTATCAGAACAAGTATGTTCATGTAAACCTTTGATTTTCCTTTGACCTTCCAGCTCGAACTGAGTTGCTGTATATAACATAAAGACCGTTTGACCAACAAGATTCAAGAATGCGATAGCGCTGTGTTATAAAATGTCAAGTTTGATAAACTACTTTTGTTCATGAGTCTAATAAAGTGGCCAGGGCGAATATAGTGTTTAAAACATGCTTTGTGTTGAGAATAATATTTTCCAGTGTGGTCACTTATCACTGAGGAATCGAATAAATATCAGCTAATGGACAACGACTTAAAAGTATTCAACCATTTAATGATTCCAGATTTTGTAGTATTAAAAGCCAGAACTGAAACAGATTTAACATTAATCTATACAACATTCATTCATTGTCTACCGCTTATCCGATCTATTCTCGGGTCACGGGGAGCCTGTGCCTATCTCAGGCGTCATTGGGCATCAAGGCAGGATACACCCTGGACGGAGTGCCAATCCATCGCAGGGTGCGCGCACACACACACACACACACACACACACACACACACACACACACACACACACACAAGCCAATCAACCTACAATGCATGTCTTTGGACCAGGGGAGGAAACCCCCAAGGCATGGGGAGAACATGCAAACTCCACACACACGGCAGAGGGGGGGAATCGAACCCCCAACCCTGGAGGTGTGAGGCAAACGGGCTAACCACCAAGCCACTGTGCCCCCCCTCTACACAACATTTTAAACAAAATTAAAAACACACATAACAGGAATTTAAAAAAATATATTTAAAAGTTTTAATTGCCTAATTATCATCATGCGGCGGTATGAAACCCATAAACTAGATCCGTGGCAACCAGTTGCCACCTGAAGTCACAAAATTAGTTGAACATTGTCCAGTGTGCAATTACAGTGTCACTATATCATTATGAACACAGTGAAGCATGGTGATGGTAGCATCACACTGAGCGTTAAGTGTGATGGTAGCATCACACTTAATTATGGCACTGTATTGCTTCAAAGTGTCTATGTAGAGTAGGTTTGCCTGATAAACTATTAAAACTGAAACTAAGTACCAATTTATGTGAAATGAGCAAAAATATAATAGGATGAATTTTTAAGGTAACAAAGTACACAGTAAGGAACAATAGTATAACAGCAGAACAGCTCGTCCCTGGAAAAAAAAAAAAGAAATAAATCAAATATTAATGGCTTGTGTGTTTTTGTTTTACAAACCTGACCATATATTCTACATTCCTATATTAATATCATGGAAAAGGTTTAACCCAAAGACATGGTTAAGCTTTAAAAACTACATGTGTGGATGAGAAGCCATGAGCAGAGCTTTTCTAAAAGAGCTTCTCAATCACAAATCGCTTTACAAACAAGGAATACAGCTTGGGATGTTCCACTTTATTGCGGGGGTGACAAAGGAAGTGTTGCGATTAAAATGCCATTTAGAATTAATCTTTGGGTATATAGAGTTGTGGATTTTAAAATACATGAAAACTGCAAGTTTGGAGATATGTTCGATCTTCAAATACATCGGAATTTAAGTTTTCTAAACTTTTTCCACAAGAAGCAAGGACCCCTGTAAATGTCTTGGTAGCGCTCACACTCCAGCTGATCGGCCTCGGCTCCCGGTGCGGTCCGACGGACTGTACGCGGCTGTTAATAATTTCTTGAGTTACTTTTGCATGTTAATCTGAAAACATAATATCAGTTCTTCCTCTCGTTGACGTGAGCGTCGTGTGTTGAGTGCTTTGAACCGAGGATTATATTATAAAGCGCACTTGGGGAAACGGCTGGCTGAGGAATTTCCCCACAACAAACAGGCCGCTAGCTCATCCCCGGTCTTTCTTTAGAGGAGGTCGCCGATTTTTACACTTCGCCATGGGGGACACAGGGAGCGAACGGAGCAAGCCACCGAGTAACGTTATACCTCCGCGGTGTCCTTGTGGATTTTGGGGGTAGGTCCAGTGTTTTTGAAAACGCTGTCTGTTTGGAGCCCTAATGCAAGAGCACTGAATAAAACTTGGTCAAAATGCGAGAAGGAAATCCGTCCTGTTAGCAAAACTAGCTAACCGTTAGCTCCAGGGGCTACTGTCAGTTGGTGCCCATTGTTTGAGTAGGCCAGGATGGGGGTGGGGAGGCTTGTCTGTTTTTTCAGCTGTCCCTTTTCATTTTTATCTCAATGTACACAAAACCTTTCAAACACGTTTTCTCGAAGCAGAATATTCACACTTGCCTGAATTGAATCGATTGATTAATTAGCCTCAGCTAGCTAGCAAGCAAGTTGACAGGTTATATATCCAGCTCAACACTGTGGGCTCAGTGGCACAGCTGCTGGCTTTTCAACATAATAGTGCGATCTCTAGGGAAACGACCGAGCCTGAAGCATCCCTTAGATAATAATTATAATGTGAAAAAATGACTAAGTACTGGTTTATTTGTCCACTCAGGCCATCATTGATCACAAGCTGTCAGTTACACAGGTGGAGTCCTTTTGCGCAACGCTGTAAAAGCCCATCAGATAGGGATGGGGGAGGGTAAAGCACTCAGCCTCTTTCTCCATTAGACAATAAAAATGTATTAGACTTATATTTCTGCTAATAGTTTATTGTCTAATATATATATATATATATATATATATATATATATATATATATATATATATATATATATATAAAACTATGAGTATAGAGTGATCATGATAGGTAATAGTGAATTTTTACTGCAGAGTTCATCTTAGTAGCCTGGTTTGGTGTCTATTATATATGAATTAAGTAATCCTCAAGATACTTCATGTAGAAAAGGACAACAATAATGGTTGATCAAAACTCAACAGAAAAATTGTTCATTGCGCTTCAAGCTTTTGAAACTTTCTGGGGGTATATGAAAACGTACGTACATCTGCTTATGTTGTGGAACGACCCGGAAGACGCTCAAGACATGTAGTTCCTGTAGTTATTTTTAAGTCGACTGGATCTTTCACGCTCTTGAAGTTAAACCAAGCTTGTCACGTCACCAAAAAACCACAAAGCACATCCTGAAAACTTTCCCATGGTGGAAAACCTGACACTGGAGACTCCTTCCCTAAACATAAAGAAAACATATCAACGGTTATGCATTTGTTTTTGTTGCACAATAGCACGTCGTGTTAATCCGTTTATTATTGCTACTATAGAAACCATAACGAGAGAAATTAGAGCGAGAGCGTTAATATATAAACTTGTCGTTTGAATTATTGTCGGAGATTCTGGCCGGTTTGCAATGGTATAAGTGAATTAATATGTAGTTAATAGTAATTTATAATTTCGGCTGACTAGGGCGTCAATGCAAATCCTGCCAAGTTTATAATCCGAACTAAAAATCTTTTTTGAAATTTCCTGCATTAAAAAAATCCCTAATTTTTGTAAAAAAAAGTGTAAAAAATTAAGTATTTTAAACCTAACAATGTGAAAAGACTAGATTATTACTATTATTATTACTATTATTATTATTATTATTATTATTATTATTATTATTATTGTTCATGCAGGTTTACTCCAGACAGAGCCTTAGTTGCATAAAGAAATGTAAATGTTTTCCTTGTAATAGCATTAGCAACTGATTGTGAGATCATTTTGTTACCAAATTAACCTGTTCATTCGTAAAGTTCAACATAAGTTGTTGTTACTTTAGTGACGTTGTTACTTAGAGAAAACTCGACATCAATGATTTGATGAAATTTATAAACCAGAACCATGGAATGGTTCAGAAAGATTGGAAATTGTTCTGATTTTTGAGTGAAAAATTGTAGGGCCACATAGGAAAAAGTTCCAGTTGTCTGCTAAACTTATATATAAGTTATATATATATATATATATATATATATATATATATATATATATATATAATATATATATATATATATATATATAATATATATAACTATATATATATATATGGGAACTAGCTCGTGATCTGCAATAAATTTATCATTTTAGAGAAAAAATGCTTCTGTTTCTAAACATTTGGTCCAATAATTTATAGCTTTAGTGACTTTGACACATTAACATTAACGTTGGGTCTCGAGTGATAAGCAGAACACCTTGTGCTTCTCAGATGGGTTTTTATGCTGCTAAAAGGTTGCCTAGAATTTCATTTCTACTTTGGCAGAGTTTTAAATAGAAAGCTTTAATTCCACAGTGCCAGGTATCTGCTGTCTGCATTACAGGTCACAAAGAAAACCTCTTTCAACACTAGAAACACTTTGTTCTGGTTTCCTTTTTCCTTTCCTGGTGACGAATTTACGGTCATTTAAAGTTACCAAATGAAATATGTTCATGAACTAAACAATGACTGGTGATGATTCAGCTCTTTAACCAATGATAACACGAGCCGCTTTGTAAAAAGCCTTGCCATTGGGTTACCCGAGAGGAAATGCTTTGACTGAAGGACTGGGCAGTATGCCATATGTTATGTTTGCTAAATGACGTCTAAGTAACTATACCATGGGCTACTCGCTAAAAATGTGGAAAAATAAATTATGTATTTTATGCATGAGGACAGAAGGCTGAATGTTATAGCTGTAAATGTGGACTTGCTGACAGTTTATCACAAAATGCTGTGTTAGATGAAGAGATCTGTTGAAGAGAACAGTAATCATAAGCATGTTTGTTTTTCCTGTCGTTTTTCCAATCTCAACATGTGTTATTACTTTCTAGTAGTTTTCAGGCAGCTAAAAACATGGGAAGCATTCTGAAGCTCATTCATCCGATGGGCTCAGTGATAAATGTACGATTTGTTTGGACTCCAAGTCGTCCTTTGTATGGTTGTGTTAAAAAGGTTTTTTTTTTCGGCACAGAAATGTAGAGAATCAGATATCAGTTTTTGAGCTGTGGCCAGAAGATGTAGGAACAGCACATACGGTGTCCTGCTAGCTAACTTATTTACATAAGAACGAACCCAGATCACAATCCCAGCTGTACATGAAAGGCATGTCGGTACACGGCATATCAGCTGTAGGCGTATCAACCGGAACGGGGATTGTTTGTATAGCACATAGCACAAGGGAATTTTCATAGACCTGACGGTTAAGATATTTTTGGCCTTTTTTCAGTTTTCTCTGAACTGGTTAGATGGGTAGAGCTCAGCACTCACAGACCTCTCTCTTCTCTTGTCAAAAAAGTAAAATTAGATACTAGAAAGCCTGTTAAAAGGAACAACTTCATACTATAAACGTCTGTGTACTTTATACTTTGTGTCTCGCTGATATATTGTTCGTCCCCATTTGATGGCACACTCCTCTCTCAGTTTAAAGCGGGCGTCCTGCACCTGAACTTTTACATCCATTGTTTCATTCATGAGCCGCAGCTCGTTACCGTGGCCTTTTAAAGAGCCAGAAGTTTCCAAATTGCAATCCTATCATCAATATCGGCTCTCGCAGTCTAATGAGACCGAGTTCTGCTTGGAAATTGGCTCAGCATATCGCAATTATTATGAAAATATGGAACTTCATTCACGGCTTATCGAGTTCTGAAGAAAATTGCCACGCTCTCAATTTGGTTTCAGGGCTTTGGTTTCAAGCACATTCGAGTATCACTTCTGACCACACAGGTTTCTAAAGATCCGTGTGACAATTTCCAGCAATTTGACTGGAAAAGACAGTTTAATGTGGCCTAAATGTGGCATGCTATTGGAAAAGACTCCATTTTACACGTGTGTTACGTACATACATTTCACTGTGTATAAGTTTACAGAGGTCAAAAGTTTACCCTCCATTACATTTCTTTTCATTTGTCAGGAGAGTAATGAGTTCTTTATGTGGGAAGTATTTATAGTTAAGTATCTTTTACGGCCACCTTGCTGAAATCAATCTGCTAATTATTATTATTTTTAAAATTATTATGCACATCATTGTGTCTAACTCATCTAGCGCAGGGGTCAAATTGAGATTATTGGCAACCTTCCTCACACAATATATAAAACATTTTACCGTTAACGTGAAGTTATTTTATTGAGTCGGTCGGTGCAAAACGCAGCCGCCTTGTTATCTTGTGGTTAACTACTGAAGTGCTGTTTTTTTCCCCCACACGAGGGAGGGGAGGATGATGATATATGTTCATGATGATATGAACAATTTGAGTTTATTTTTTCTTAAAGTAATGAACTCTAGAGGCAGACCTTGCTAACTGCTTCTTCATCACGGGTTTTTTTACACACGCAACTCCTCACTGATCTCAAATTCTTGACTAATTTTAACAAATTCTACAGGACGTATGGATTAGGTTCAATGTTACACCCAGAGCTTGTGTCGAGTTCGAGCTGAGCGAATGCTACTGGCTGGAGATGCAAAGCACAGAGCTGCTGTTTACGTTGCACTCTAACATATTGTTCTAGTGGTGCTGAAACAATGGAAATGATTCCTTTCTTGCTTATTGTTGAAATGGAAAAGATTATTATCTGTAATGGCAGTGGAGTTAAAGAATACGTTGATTTAAGTCAGTCAGGTATGTTTCCTAACATTTGGTGTTAAACCTGGTAAGCCATTGAATCTATTAGACAATATTCATGAATCTAATTCATATGATATTAATAAGTCCTCCATTTGACAAGAGAAAAACAGCCTGGGGTTTGTCTTACAACTTGTTTTATTCTGTTCATAACCACAATTCAGGTCTTAACCAAGTTTGTACTGATAATTTTGGAGATAAATAGCGTTAGAGCACGTAACAGTGCTTATAAACTCTGCGCCTGTTCCCTTAATGGAGCAGTTTGTAATTTACAGCACTCCCTGCTGCATGCGAAATGAATTGCACTTGTAATGAAAACACTGACGGAGCTTCTCTTTCTCTCCACCTGAGCTCACTCCAGCATATAGCTTCTGTACCAGTGCAGAAAAACAAAACAATGCACAGAGCTGAGCTCCTGTGGCCCAGCTGGGGGATGGCGCTGATTTCCAAGTAAATGGAAGCCTGGAATAAGGAAACTAGGCAAAAACCTTGAATGCCTGTGTTTTGAATTATGGTTGCTGAAAGGCATTTTTGAAATTGCATGAAAATTTCCATGGCTTTATTTCCATAGCATTTCATTTTGTTCCTTTAACAGGAAATCTGGTGTGTGTGTGTGTGTGTGTAAGAGAGAAAGAGAGAGAGAGACACAGAGAAAGCACGCACACATACACACACACATATATATACATACACTGACCAGGCATAACATTATGACCACCTGCCTAATCTTGTGTTGGTCCACCTATTGCTGCCAAAATAGCCTTGACCCATCATGCACTGTGTGTTCTGACATCTTTCTATCAGAACCAGCATTAACTTCTTCAGCAATTTGAGCAACAGTAGCTCATCTGTTGGATCGGATCACACGGGCCAGCCTTCGCTTCCCACGTGCATCAATGAGCCTTGGCCGCCCATGACCTTGCCACCGGCTCACCCTTGGACCACTTTTGATAGATACTGACCACTGCAGACCGGGAACACCCCACAAGAGCTGCAGTTTTGGAGATGCTCTGATCCAGTGGTCTAGCCATCACAATTTGGCCCTTGTGAAACTCGCTCAAATTCTTACACTTGACTATTTTTCCTGCTTCTAACACATCAACTTTGAGGACAAAATGTTCACTTGCTGCTTAATATATCCCACCCACTAACAGGTGCCATGATGAGGAGATAATCAGTGTTATTCACTTCACCTGTCAGTGGTCATAATGTTATGCCTGATCGGTGTATATACTTAAAAAAAATAAAAAATGCAACCTGTGAGAAAGCATAGTATTTTTCCTGCAGTATTTTTGTAAAGATCAACAAATTGTTACTTATCGACTGACGCCTGAGATATTTCCTTTACTTTGGATGTGTTTTTTTTTTTTTCCTGTCTCAGTACAAAGCTGCAACTAGACAACTTCCAAAAACATGAAACATGCTGAATACACGAAATTTGCGATAGTGTAACTACTACTAAAATGATCATGGCTGCTAAGATTAGTTGACGTAATAACTGTATGTGTATCTGTAATATGTAAGTGACAACGCTTTTGTCAGTTACAGAAGTGACGAGTGTTCACTTTACACACAAATGAGCCTCGATAGGTGCAGAGGCGACCCTGCTCCTGTTGCACCACATAGAGCTGTGCACAAAGCTGTTATTAGGTGCATACATGATCCCAAACCTAATACACACACCTGCAGCACCACAAGATGAAATGTAATCACACACTGCAGACAGACTGATGATGGCAGCAGCAAGAGAACAGCAACACTTGTTCATTTCATGCCAGGAAAAAAAGTAAACGATGCAGAGCGTAGATACAGAGCTGCAAACTGTCTGCTTAGATGATGATATTTTGTACTGTTTTAATACAAGCGTTAGAATAGAAAGTCAGCAAAATAACAAGATTTGACTAACGCAAGTAAAAAAAAATAAAGTGGTCCAGCCCTTCTGACCTTTAAGTCATTGAAATAGGAAAAGATCCAGCAGGATAAATAGCAGAAAACGTAGAGAAACCTGTTGATTAAACAATAAGAAAATGAGCATAAATGCATCCAGATGTTTTTATAAGTAGGAGTTTTCTAGTAATGTTCAGTTTTAGTAATGCATTCATGGAAAAAAGGTGTAAAATAGGGCTGAACAATTAATTAAGGATTTTATCTCTACTTAATTTTTGGGAAATAAAAGCTTTCAAACTCCATTAGTCACTTAGCAGCAGAGCGAGGGCCACACACTAGACTTCTGTGTTTGCGAAGGTAGATAAGGTCATCAGGGCACAACAAAAAGAGACAGAGAGAGAGCGCGTTGTGAAATGTTTTGTATAAAACACGTCTGAATGATGTGCTTCCGTTTATTGAAATAAATATAGATTTTTAAGATTAGTGTAAGATTAGTTTTAACGCTTGGTTGAGTAAATATCAACCAGCTAATGTTTAAAGTGTATATCAGAATGGGGAAATCTGTTGTGGTTTGCTTGTCGGTGCCAGATTATTGCTGTTTGAGTATTTCAGAAATCTCCTGGGATGTTCACACATAATGATCTCTAGGGTATACACCGAATTGTGCACAAAAACATCCACCGCGAATTACAGTGTTGATGAGATGTCACAGGAAGGCTGCAGTGACTTTAACCACTCTTTGCAGCCGTGCTGAGCAGAAAATAGTCTCCGAATGCACAACATGCCAAATCTTGAGCGAGATGGTCGTTCAGCCAAACACTGGGCCGTGGGTACGGGAAAGGGCTGCCACTTTTGAATTGATATTCGAACATGATGTGAAAAATTCACATTCATAAATGCGCATTAGCTTTTAATCTTGTTGTTCAGCATCTACTCCAGCAGGGGGCACCCTAAAAGTATTGCATGCTCTCTTGACCCATCAGTAAATGAAACTAATGATGCAAAAATGGAAGATAATAGCAAGCAACACAGCTAGCAAACGATTATGACCTCAAATCATCGAAAAAGCAGCGTGTGTATGTATTTTGGGTTACAGTCAGAGATAAAGCTTTTATGAGTCTGTTATGATAAGGCGGACAGAGGCACAGATGAGCAGAGCAGCACCAAGCGTACAACCTCCTTATGACTGCATGTTATTCTATGACGTAGTACGAGGTGTTAATAAAATACTGAAAAGAATGTTTATGGTTTTTCTTTCCTGAGCGGGAGATATTTATAACATATTTATCACCTATTCGAGCGAATGGTATGACATTTGAAATTCGTTTGAACTCTAGTACGGAAAGATTGTGTGGAGTGGAGTAGGATTCTTGTTCAGTTGTTCAGCTTTGTGTAATTTGGTATCCAGTACAACCTTTCAGAGGTTGCATTTCAGTGATGGAGACATCCGGGACGTGTGTGTGTGTGTGTGTGTGAGAGAGAGAGAGAGCCAGAGTACATAGCTCTTCTCACAGATCGACTGGCAGATTGTTTTGTCCTCATTGCTTGTCTCCGGGGTGATATTTGCGTTCCCCTCCGCCTCCTGTTCAGTTCTCGCCTTTTCCCTTGATTTCACCTCGCAGAAGGTACAGGTTTGTGTCTTGATTGGTGCTCTCGCTTTCCTTCATAAGTTAATTGCAGCTGACATTTAACAGGAGATGTCAAATTAATCCTCTTCCTGCCTGTGCATGCCCCTGGAGACCTTGATTGGCTCAGAGTGATGTGAGGGAGAAAAGTGGAGAGAAGTGCACAAGAGAGACTGCACTGCAACACACATGTGCACACACACACACACACACACACCCACCAAGCAACTTTTTTGTTTACTATTTCTCATGCCGGCTGTCTGTCAGGATAGAAAAAGTTTCTTGCTTGAATTGTCACACCAGGGGTTTTTTTGGTTTTGTTTACAATTTCCTGCGGAAAATTTCTTCTTAATTGACCAAAAACGCTAAAATGATCTCAACTGTTAGAGCGAGGGCTCATTACCGCACACAGACCCATGATTGACTCAAAGTAGCTAAATTTAATGGAAATCTCATGGCTTCATGTTCCAGACGAAAAATAGCAGCTACGTAGCCACACTTTGTCAACACATCATGTCTCACCCTGAATTAAAATAAACTCCAGATGCCGTGACGCGTCATGGTTAAAGGTTGGCCTGCCTTAATTAGGTCCACACGGACAGAATGTGTTAACGTATTTATACACCACAGTTCCGGCGAAATCTCCATTCCGATTGGTCGATGTCGATTAGTTTTGTTTCACACAAGCTCTAGAAGTTCCAGCTGTAAAAGGTTTAGGTTTCTCTTATTTATTTAATAATCTCCAAAACCTCAAAGCGATCCTCAAGAGAGAAAGTTTAATGTAATATTAAATGTAATGTCGTCATCGTTGTTGATTTTTAGATGAATAAAACTTCCTGATGTCTGTGTATTCAGTAGTTTTTTGGCTAGCTAAATTTCAAGAATTTCATGTTCTCAGAAAGAACGAAGACTTGTACTGAGAAATGTTTGTGCCTTTTATTTTATTTTATTGGAAAGGGAAAAAAAAATTCTAATTCGAGCTTTAGAAGGACCTTAATACTGACTAATATCGTCTTGACTAAAAGTCGAAATCAATCCTTCATTTCAAATCTCTTTACAGTCTAGGAGCGGATCAATTCTTACCACAAAGATTTGTGCGTTTGATAGAAAACAGCCTCCTGAGTGGTTTGCTATTGCTGGTGTATCAGGGTTGAATTGCAATTAGGAGTAAAGACAACCTGAAATCAAAGCTGACCTTTATTCTCCGCGAGCACTTCGTCGAGTGCATGATTCATCCGTACTAATCGCTTTAAAAGACAAAATGAATTTCAGTTTTTTCTTCCCTGTGATCTTCAGCTGAAGTGCAGCAATGTTTTCTCATTTCTGAAACTGTCCTTGTAATTGTAAAAAGAAATATCACTCAGAAGAGACGGTCCAAGTTTATCCCAGGTCCATGCAAACATGGTGTGTTGCTCAGAATTGTGTCGGAAAAATGGTCACTTTGTCTTTAGCACTATTTCGTGTAGCCTATGTAAATGTTATCTGCTGTTGGATTACCGTGCTGCTTAAAGAACACGTTTTATTCCAGGCTTTTGAAAAAGGTAATTGTTGCATCTGTTTCAATTTCCTGCAACATGTCCAGAGCAAATCATCCCTTCAGCTGCCCAAGGGCTCAGTTCACTAGATGGAATAAAAGCTAAATGTCCCTTAATGTCACCAAAGCATTTTGTGCTTTCAATTCAGTTCAATTCAATGTATGTGTATAGCACTTTTAACAATAGACATTGTCTCAAGTTATAGAAACAGAGAAGAAAATTATGAAGTGTAAAGTTAAGTAACTATTTTGTCCCTAATGAGCAAGCCTGAGGCGACGGTGGCAAGGAAAAAAACTCCCTGAGATGAAATGAGGAAGAAACCTTGAGAGGAACCAGACTCAGAAGAGAACCTCACCTTCATTTGGGTGACACTGGACAGTAAATTGTGACGGTAAAAGTGGTTCTGTCCACATACCACCAAGCAATGAGACTCCAACCAGGGGTAGAGTGCCTGGATGGATCAGGCAGGTCTGGAAAGAAGTGGTCACACTGGTAACCCAGAACACTGGGAGCTCGGGAGTGGGACATATTCATGAAGCATATCAAGACTCTTTTCGGGGGTTTTATACTGTTTAATCCAAATCAGAGCCGTGTTCACATGTGAATAATTGGTAATGTGAAAACTCTCGTGTGCTATCGAACCTGTTGGAGGTGGTGTGAGTTCGGTTTTTGTGGAACTGTGCCATGATTCCTATATTCGTGTTCAGGAAGTAAAGTAACCTGCGCGTGCGTTTTAGCTGATGACGAATTCATTAGTTTCCACAACACACGTGAGTGGAACACCGAACAAGTGACGTGACTTATTCTTACTGTGCATAATAGCACCAAAATTATGATTAAAAGAAAATATGCCGAGTCATGTGTTCTCGATGTGTTTTTGGTGATGTAAGATGAACACAATTGTATGAGGGTTCAGTAGAATCAAGAGACCAACGCTGTAGGAGCCACCAGGAACACTCAGTAACGCAATCATAACTAGGCACGTTCCACAGTCATGTGCTTGATTTGTACTCTTTTGAATGAAAATGTATTCCAGTATGCACCTGTCTATAGGAAGAGGTCAATTTTGACAAGTTTCCCCAATCTCACACACACACACACAGTGTCTTACTTCTTAGTTGTACTACCCACTTAATATGCATTATTTGTCCCCAGAAAGCCGTTATCTCTCTTCCCGCCATCATCCGCCTTCTTGATTGGGTGGTGATTATGATTGCGGTTGATTATGATGAGAGCCGATCGTCTGTGTTATGTTCTGTCGCTGTTAGTGCCTTGCTCTCTGAGGAACTTGAAGAGCATGGGAGAAAGACAGACGTCGAAGGGAAGAGAGTCTGAGAGTCAGAACGCAGTATCAGCAGTCGTTTAGTTTAACGAGACGTTTTCATTTGACACAAACTGAACGTCGGGTTGAAGAGTCGAAAACGATGTTCAGAAATAGCGAGACGCTGTTATTTACCTGTCTGTGTTTCTGTTTTTTGCTCTTTTTTTTGTTTTTTTAGGTCAAGCAAAACCATGAACCTCTGCTCCAAATGTTTTGCAGGTAAGATAATGTGTGAATACAGATCTGGTTTCATTAAAATCCAACCACATTGGTGTGACCTTTCAGTGACACCTCGAAGAGATCCCCAGCATGCACGTTCTCCCGCCAGGTTTAGTAAGTGGGCTAGAAGAGGGAAATGACTCGAGTGTGATTCAGTCTAGACATCAGACGAGTGATCTGGAAATAAAGAACTTGCAGCTAAACGTTTCTTCTTTAACTTAATAGTCTGCGCTATCCGCCTGCCAAAGTGCTTACAGTTTCAAATAAACATTGTAGATCTGTTCATCTCGCCCCGTTATAAGCTTATGCTGTTTTAAATCTTTAAACAGAATTGACAAATACTCTGATTTGCCGGCTGCAGGGGAGTTTTGTGTTCTCCGAGCTCATTTTTGCAAGCCCTTGATGTTGTTTTTCAAGCAGGTAATTAGGCGATTATGTAAATAACAGCTTGAAATATCGTGTGTCACATCCAGCGTATATCTTCTTAATTCTACACTCTGTTTAACAGCTCGTATCTGTCCAAAATCCACAGCACCACTATGATTCGCTTCCTGCAGTCGTGTCGTTTTCTCCCCACAATAGGCCCATGCTAGACTTCACCTCGCCTCACACCTTGTGTGGTGGTTGTTGTGTGCCTAAAGGAAAGGCACGCAAGGGGAAAACCCAGCAGGGAGCAATTCCAACTGACTAAACGCTGCATATGTGAAAGCATCGTTGAGGCTATTAAACAACGATGGATATTTGTAGGAAGTTAAAATACCATTAAGCACAATCTGAGCCAAAATGCTTTAAAAGTCTGGAACAGTTGAACGTTTGCCAGAGGAAGAGGAATACGCATGAGATTATAGGCACCTCTTTAAAATGGCTTTCTTCTGTGTCAAAGATATGTCTGTGTGTGTGTTGGCATGGAAAAGAAAAGCTCTATCCCTCTTTGCTACTCTAAGCCTTCTTTAGACTTCTTTTTTTTTTTTTTTCTATGTCTCATGCTCACCTTCACTCACTCTCTTCATCAGACATCCAGAAGAAGCAACCAGACTGCGCTTCAGAGCCCACCCCCAGCTCCAGCAATAGCCAATCAGCCGTCTTCTGTAACGAGACAAGCAGCAGCAGTAGCCAAACCATGTCCTCCGGCTCCGAGGGGCCGTCCACAGATGCCACGCCTCTCTCCAAACAGGAAGGTGAGTTCTGCGAATATTATTGCCTACTCCATATGCCGTAGTGCTCCATAGCTTATTTGCAATATAACAGGAAATACCGGAAAAGGTGACATGTGGTATATCACACAAGACCATTTTTGTTTATTTTCCAATAAACTGCTTGGTGCTTTGGTGTGCTGGGCTTGGGGTTGTTATAGCATATCCATAAAAAAACACAAACACATTTTCAAGCTTTAATTAAGCAAAGGAGAGCACACCAAACGAGAAAATGTGATCATTAAGAGCTCCGTCATGCAGGGAGCTAGGGCTCATGCATTTCTGTATTACATCATTAAACAGACATATAGCCAAGGTATGAGGTATTTATTGACCATAACAAATTGGTCGTTTGAAAGGAATAACTGCTACTAAATTATTAACAACATGCACACGGGTCAATTTATGTGTCCAGAGCACCCAGATCTAAATTTACTTGGAGATGCACTTAATGTGCTCCAGTTACAGTAATTTGTAGCATTGTGTGCCTGGACATATAAAGCCACCAGATGTTCTCTCTCTCTCTCTCTCTCTCTCTCTCGCTCTCTCTCTCTCTCGCTCTCTCTCTCTCTCTCTCCTCGCTCTCTCTCGCTCTCTCTCTCTCTCTCTCTCTCTCTCTCCCTCTCCCTCTCTCTCTCTCTCTCTCTCTCTCCCTCTCCCTCTCCCTCTCTCTCCCTCTCTCTCCCTCTGTTATGAGGCAATACAGTTCCTCTGCAGATGGCCCAGCACTTTTCCACACTCATTTCTGGACATTTTTTCTAGTTTTATGAGGATTTGGACCCAATGCTTTAACTTTTTTCCCCCCTGTGTTTTGCCTCCTGTCTTCTGCAGAAGTCTCGAGTACAGACACAGCCCGAGGCACGCTATCTACTCCCACGAAACGGCCCTGTGATACAGGTACACTTCATGTCCTAGCCTTTTCAAGGTTGTTTGTGTGTGCGCATTAATGTGCGTCTTCATTTGTTTAATGGACTAGAATGTCTAATAAGGATTTTCAGGATGGATTCAACACCGCTATTGATTGTGTTTTCAATTTGCTGCTACTACTTGACATGAGAATCTGAAATATCTGCACTTTAAAGATTGTTCTGAATTCATAAGCTGACCAATGTTGTCTAGACATTTATCATATTTATATCATAAATATTTGTCATATTTATATCTGTATACTTATATTAATATGTCCATTTTATGGGAGAATATAAAAATGCACTGGTTCAAGGTCTGCTCACATGGAACACAATGTGACTGAATAAAAGTGCAAAAGAGAAGAAAAGGAAAAAATATATATACACACACACACACTGACCAGGCATAACATTATGACCACCTGACTAATATTGTGCTGGTCCCCCTTTTGCCGCCAAAACAGCCCTGACCGATCATGCACTGTGTATTCTGACACCTTTCTATCAGAACCAGCATTAACTTCTTCAGCAATTTGAGCAACAGTAGCTCGTCTGTTGGATCGGATCACACGGGCCGGCCTTCTCTCCCCACGTGCATCAATGAGCCTTGGCCGCCATGACCCTGTCACCAATTCACCACTGTTCCTTCCTTGGACCACTTTTGATAGATACTGACCACTGCAGACCGGGAACACCCCACAAGAGCTGCAGTTTTGGAGATGTTCTGATCCAGTGGTCTAGCCATCACAATTTGGCCCTTCGTCAAACTCACTCCAATCCTTACGCTTGTCCATTTTTCCTGCTTCTAACACATCAACTTTGAGGACAAAAAGTTCACTTGCTGCCTAATATATCCCACCCACTAACAGGTGCCATGATGAGGAGATGAAGTGAATAACACTGATTAACAGTCACTGCTCATAATGTTATGGCTGATCGGTATTTATATTTTTATATATATTTATATTTTGCAGTCTTTTAAACTGAGCTTAACAGGGCAAGAACTATTTCAAAGTTCAGTTTAGGAAATGTTAATTACAGCTCATCATTATTAATAACAGCCATACTTAATTAGTTGAAGCAGGCAAAGTTTAATTAATTTTAATTTTTTTTTCAAACGCACAAAATTGTTATAAACAGGAAATTAATCTTGTTTTTTGGTGATATTAAAGAACACACATTTCATCAACTTTCATTTTTAACCGAAACGCTCAGGATTACTCCCTGTAGACTGTGCCACTGCTCATGAAAGGAATTGAAAGGAAAAGAAATGCTCATGTGGAAGGATGAGCAACTTGAAAATGGGGTATTTAGAAAGTTTCAAAACCGTAATACAACCATCATCATCATTGTAGATAATTGAAATATTTTTTCCTTTGTCAGCCTCAGGTTCGGAGAGCGAGGCCTCCCCGGAGAAGCGGGTGCGTGTCGGTGAGTCCTCTGAAGAATCCCAGCGAGGGCCTAAGCAGAAGAACCGCAGGCGTTGCCATCGCTGCCAAACCAAACTCGAGCTTGTACAGCAGGAGCTGGGATCATGCCGCTGTGGTCAGTTATTTGCTTTGTGGTGTTATGAAATGCATTGTCTTCTTGTACCCTCTAGCCGCCTAGCCAGGCTCTGGCCAACTGCATGCTGATATGAGATAATTTGGAAGTACTTCGCTTTATTTCTGATGTTAACTGACACCCTGGTAGCCCCGCCCCTTTACCAGTGCTATCCAAATGTGTCTGATGTTATGTAACTGATGTTAACTAAGATTATTTATGTATTAGGGAACTGACGAGTAGAAAAAACGAACATTTTGCCCTTTGTAAAAATATAATGTAGATATTTCACCTAGCTGTAGCATGAGATTAAATGCAGTTAAACAAATTTGCACGTTTACCATCAGGATTCAGTAGACGATATCATTACCGGTTTGAATCATAGCCTATTAAACAGCAATCCCAGCGCTAGTGAACAGTGGCAGCCATCACTTTAATGGCAGATCCTGCTGTTTTGCTAAGGCTCTTACTCTGATCCTTCATCAGTTCAGGTCTGAGTGGAGATTATCTCTCTATGCTCTTTCTACGAAATGACTCCTATTGTTAGTCATCGCTCTTCAGCCGCCTCTTTTATCTCCATAAGAGTGCAAGTGTGTGTTCCTGCGCAAGTGTGTGTACGCAAGTGTGTGTGCATGCGCGTGTGCTTGTGTGGGCTCCGTGTGTGTATACTGGTGGTGTTCCAGCTGCATTGCCGCACAGCCCATAATTGCGAAGCTGTAATTGAAGCATGCTGAGCTTTTAATCATCACTCACTCTGGTTAAGAACAGCGTACATATTAAGTGTGATAAACTCCTTAACAAGTCTGTGTGTGTAATGAGTCTCAGCTCTAAATGGATTGTTTCACACTTTCACTCACTCTTTTGTAAATATACTTGTTTGTGTGTGTGTGTGTGTGTGTGTGTGTGTGTGTGTTTTTTTAAGGATACGTATTCTGTATGCTACACCGGCTGCCCGAGCAGCACGACTGCCTGTTCGACCACTTGGGTCGTGGGAGAGAGGAAGCTGTGCTTAAGATGGTCAAGCTGGACCGTAAGGTGGGCCGATCCTGCCAGCGCATTGGAGAGGAGTGTTCCTGAACACGCACACCTGCATACACACACATACACCCACGCACACACAAAATGTATTCTCCCCTTCCAGTCTTATGTCCCCTGATTCAACTGAGGCCAGTGGTGCTTCTCAGATCCTCAGTGCTGAACAATGCAACACACACGCACACACCCCACTCATTTAGCACTGTTCTCTCACTCTCTCTCTCACACACACATGTACACAAACTCATGGCCGTGACACTCCTCACAACTGTCTTAATCTGCTTCCTATGGATCTTGTTGGAAGAACACCATCCCAAAAAAAAGAATGGAGGAGAATCATTTACTGGCGTTTTGGCATGCTGCCATCATCTCCGATTTTTTTTTTTTTTCTCCTGCCAGTTTCGATTCTGCAGTTCATCATAATTAAAATTTTTTTTTGTTGTTATCTCAATTTAGGTTGTCATGTGTAGATCACTAGGTCATGGGTCATTCCCAACATAAAAACCTCCATCAGGCCACAAAGCTGAGGAAAGCGTGATCTGTGATCAGGACCAACCTTCGACCTCACGAGAGGAATCGGGTTTCACCTGCTAACCTCCCGACACCCTGACCACCGTTCATCCTCGACCTCCTTCGGTCTGTTTTGCCTCCAGAAGCTGTTATTGAAATTTAACGTGATTTCACGACTTCCTCCCAATTGGTTTTTGAATCGGAAACGTGGAAGACGCACCCTCACGTCCTTTTTTTGACCTTGCCCTCTGCTGTCACTTTAGTGGCAGCGCTATGCCTCTATTACTCACACTCTTGCCCCCGCACACACACACAAACACACAAACACACACACACACACACACACGAGTTATTTTATGTTCATATACACACAAACCACATGTGGTCTGTGTGTGCCCAGCACACGGACAGAAGCTAAATCGGTACCCTTCGGACCGGGTTCATTCGGGATTGTGCGCCCCAGGGATTTATGGGAACTGTAGTTCAGGTCTACATTACACTTCTGTATACTTACAGCTCCAGTCAGACCCCATATGATGTATTTAGTTATGCTCTGCCTCCAGAAAGCTACAGTTCTCAACATGATTCGTTCCTTCTTTCCTCCCCTTCCTCCTGTTCTGGCCCTCCTTTCCATTCATCCTTCACTTTTCATCTCACTTCCAGTTTTGCACTTTCCCTCACTTTTTTCCCCCCAACACACGTCTATCTCGTTCATCACGTTTTCCAAGTGGCTTTAGGAGGGACTAGCTTTTGAAGGTTGGAGGCAGAGTGCTGAATATATACCAATCTTTTTTTTTTTTTCTTCTTTTTTTAAAAAGCTGTTTTATTTTTTTCTGTTGAAAGGACAGAGCCGAAGACAATAAGTGAATATCCTGTATCTTAAAGAAATCCTTATTTAACCATCTTTGTGTTTCTGATTAACTCGCACTAGCATAGAGCTGCGTTTTTTCCCCCTCTTTAGGTTAATATTGTTAAAGAGATAAAAAGCAGTATGGATAAGATAATTCTGTAGCCTTTCTTTGGGTTTATTTGTTTTTTTTTCTCCTTTTTTCTCCTTTCCTTCTTTTTGCTGAAAAAGAATAAACTGGATTAGTGAAGTGTGTTGTGGTTTTCTGGTGCTTTTAAATCTTTAAGCGAAGTGTGTGTGTGTTCCTTAACAGACATTGGTGGCATTACTCCTTTCTTATTCATTTCTATTCAAGATGAAGTTATCTGATACAGAGTTAATATCTCGAGAAGGCCAATCCACTGTTAAACGAGATTTTTATAGATGTTCACATGAGGAAAAAAGTATGCTTTAATCTCTCTCCAGGAAGTCATTTCATTGATCTTATTCCAGCAGCTTTATTATGTGTGTTTCCGTATTGTAGTTCTTTTCAGTCTTTTCCCCTAGGATGTTGGACGGGATCAGCTGGGAACAAATCTGCTAATCTTTTTTTTTTTTTTGCCAATTTTGGTATTTCCATCGACAAGCGATCGTAGCATACGTAATTATCCTTGCTGAATTTGTTTTTGGCCCGAATACCAAGAGTACCGAAGTAAGATGTATACATAGCAAATTGGTGGAATTTGTGCGAGGCAAGTGGTGGAGATATTCAATAAACACAATCACTGCTAGTCAAACAGCTGCCTTTTGAAAAAAATCATCTATTACCTGGAATCATTTTTTCTTCTAAACGGTACAGAACTTTTACTGCCTGATTACATTCCTGATAGAAGACCCACACAGTTCTGTTGAAATGCCAGTCATTTGAATATGTAATGAATCAGTGGTGTCATCCAATCACAGAAAGCCAAACTATTATATTGTAAATATATGCTTTTTGTGTGTGTGTTTGTATTCATGCTACAGTGAATGAAATTGTTCTTTGGGGGTTTCCCTCCCAGCCCATGCCATTTCCTTTGTTTCAGCCATCTGAAGATAGCGACACACAGATGTGTGGCGTTCATGCTTCATGCCTGACATCTACCTTGGTTGGAAGTGGGACAAAGCAGGAAGCTCGCTCCTCTTCAAATGAGGATTCTAGCAAAGATAAAGCCATCAGCCAGCGTCTCCAGAGATCGTTCTGCACGCCAAGCCAGTCCGATCTGAACCAGGGAGTACACGCATCAACCACATACATGCAGATGGACTCAAATATTCTTGATGATTTGCACCAGTACAACAGATGAGCACTGTGTTCACTTTGATATGACCCATACACACAGTATAACTTTCAAGCAGTAGCATACACCGATCAGGCATAACATTATGAGCACTGAGAGGTGAAGTGAATAAGACTGATGATCTCCTCATCATGGCACCTGTTAGTGGGTGGGATATATTAGGCAGCAAGTGAACTTTTTGTCCTCAAAGTTGATGTGTTAGAAGCAGGAAAAATGGACAAGCATAAAAGATTTGAGTGAGTTTGACAAGGACCAAATAGTGATGGCTAGACCACTGGATCAGAACATCTCCAAAAGCTCTTGTGGGGTGTTCCCGGCCTGCAGTGGTCAGTATCTATCAAAAGTGGTCCAAGGAAGGAACAGTTGTGAACCAGAGACAGGGTCATGGACGGCCAAGGCTCATTGATGCACGTGGGGAGAGAAGGCTGGCCCGTGTGATCCGATCCAACAGATGAGCTACTGTTACTCAAACTGCTGAAGAAGTTAATGCTGGTTCTGATAGAAAGATGTCAGAATACACAGTGCATGACGGGTCAGGGCTGTTTTGGCAGCAAACACAAGGGGGGGACCAACACAATATTAAGCAGGTGGTCATAATGTTATGCCTGGGTTGTTTATATTAATGTTGTTTACATACTAAAACTCCACCTTCGTGCACATTTATTTTTCTAATCCCGTCTTTGTCAACTGACCGTTGATGCACATGGCTGTGCTGTAGTCTTTTCCACATTTTAACTGAAAGCGTGCTGTTTGAAGTAGGCATGCAACACAATACCATTATTGGTATTGGTTCTAAACAGTTGTATTTAAACAGAAGTTGAAGTAGTATATAGTCTTTCTTTGTCCTGCGAGTTTCATGTTTAAGCACGCTTATGCTGGCAGCACATCAAAGTAAAATCCCACTGCTTGTCTCATGTGACTTTCTCGGTGCTTCTCATAGGATTTTGTCTCAATAGATACCATAACTAGCAAGCTTTCTTTCAAGCGAAAGTGGTGCAGTCGTTGCTCAACGGTTATGGCTCTGGGTTACTGATCAGAAGGTCAGTGGTTCAAGCTGCAGCTCCAGCCCTAGCACTAGCCAAGCTGCCACTGTTGAGCAAGACCCTTAACCCTTTCTGCTTCAAGGCTGCCATATCATAACCGACCTTGCACTCTGACCTCGGCTTCCACACCAACTGAGATATGCGAAGAAAAGAATTTCACGGTTCTGTAATGTACGTGCGACAAAATTAACTCTTTCATTCTATTCCAGATTTGCTCTGACGGCTGCTAAGTCTTGATTTTGATAGTTTTGCTCTCTAACAAACTCTGGGGCCTTCCAGGAACAGGTGTATTAACTCTAAGATCATGTGACACTAATTTCAGATACATTTACCTAGTTATATTTGTGAATACTCCATAGCTTGTAAAGAAATATTTACATTCTGCTGTGTAGATTTGTCCTGTTACTCTCTCATATCAGTGCCAGTTTAGTCCATTTCAGTTCCACACTACAGTCTGTGGAAAAGTTTTTCATAACTAATTAACTAAGACACTGTGAGTACACTGAGTTATATGAATCAGAGGCAGAATTATTATTCATTACTGCTTAAATATGTGGCTAGAATGTAAACTGCTAAATGCTCCTAGATTCGGATGGTGAATAATGATGATTTTGAGCTTTAATAATGTCATGTTGATGCTTATAATATTACAGTTCAGCTTCTGTGAGGTCTCACACTGCAAGCCAACAGAGGCCTGTCTCTGTTTATATCAGAGTTGTGGCCAGGAAATCATTCATTTGTTTACACTCATTGAAAATGTGCCATAAGTCGATTCAGCACCAATGTGCTGATGGAAAGGGTTAAGGGTCACTGTTTTTATCCTGATCTCAGGTTACACTCTGTGTGGAGGTGTAATACTCATGTATTTCCTGTGTCTTCATGGATTTTCCGTAAGATCAGCATTTTCTACCTTACTGAAGATGTGTGATTTATTAGAGACAGAAACGTTGAACATTCAGGGACTCGAGACCAGCAGAAAGGAAACGGCTTTATCCATGTTAGATATGCGTACTTGGTTGACGTCCACTCCCACTCTTTCCTAAAAAAGAGTTGAAATAGACTTATAGAAAATAGCTAGGATTAGAATACAAGTTCTCAGTGTTTTTTCGTTCAGGTCAGGCCACGTTACAGATAATGATATTTGGGGCACTAAAGACATATAAATAGTGCTATTGAATTACCCGACTGTACATCACAGCAGCCTCGCTCTAATTATTACATATATATATATAACATTGCAGGATATGAATCAAATATCCTGTAACAAAATAAAAATGTAACACGTATCAATATTGAGACTAACACTATTACAGTCCCGCCTCTAGTTCCTACTAGAAACAAGCGTATAGTTGGATTATCCATGCAAATAAAATTTGTTCAGGTACCGGATCTCCTTTTTAGTGTTCAACAACACTCTCCTAATGTTTCTCTTATCGACCAATTAGTCTAATATTTCTTCACTCCTTCTGCAAGTCTGTTAATGCAACAGAACAATTTGCACTAGCTGACGGTAAGAGAGGGCTGAATTAATGGTTCAAGTGCTGGAGTGTGTGTGTGTGTGTGTGTGTGAGAGAGTGTGTATCAGTGTTTGCATTGCTTCAGTGGATGTGTTTAATAGCAGTTGTGATTGCCAGTAGATGACATTCTAGTAGTGCAATTTTTCATTTGCTAATGTAATGGAAGTCAGATATCTGAGACAGGAGAGATCAGGAGGCGTCTGACAAGATTGGCCGTAATTATCCCTAAGAGCCGGGCTGGAATTACAAACGCATCAATGTGTTAATACTTACAGCTCCACTTAGTGTTTAATCAGGGCTCGATTATGCACTGTTAGTGTTCACAATCTTATATTCCTCCCGCCGGTTTAGAAAGGGGCTACTCTTCTTTCTCTCTGTTCATAGGTTCCCTCATTTCTTTTACATTTGCACATATTCTTTGTACTTTATCACACTTTTCTGTCCGTTGCATGCCTGGTCTTTGGGTCCTGTGGGATCCAGAGTGGATAGGCAAATAGGTCAGACTTGCTCTCCTCTCTTCAGTTGATTGCAGCTCAACTATTCTGTGTTGTTCTGGAGGAAATTGCTGTGGCTCGGTTATTTTGTAAGGCAAGGCATGACAAGTGAATAGTGACATTTAAAAAAAAAAATAAAATAAATAAAATATATATATATTTATTTATGTTGGAACACCCCCCCCCCCAAAAAATGTGACTTTTAATTAAGCAAATAAGGCTTAATCTAATTTATTATGCATTCATTTTCATACTGAATTAAAAAAAAAAAAAATCAAAATAAAATTTCCCTGTTAAGACATATATTGAAAAAATCTAGCCATGGGGGTCACAGTCCAGTGACTTCTGTGCCGGTCCCAAGCCCGGATAAATAGAGAGGGTTGCGTCAGGAAGGGCATCCGGCGTAAAACATTGCCAAATTTAACCATGCGAATCGTCAGTACGAATTTCATACCGGATCGGTCGAGGCCCGGGTTAACAACGACCGCCATCGGCGCCGTTGACCTACAGGGCGCCGGTGGAAATTGGGCTACTGTTGGTCGAAGAAGTAGAGGAGGGAGGAGAGTGCACAGACAGAGAGAGAAGAGGAAAGGTAAGAGTGTAGGACTGAGAATAGGAACTCTGAATGTTGGTACTATGACAGGGAAAGGTAGAGAGCTGGCTGATGTGATGGAGAGAAGGAAGGTGGATATACTGTGTGTACAGGAGACCAGGTGGAAGGGTAGCAAGGCTCGTAGTATAGGAGCAGGATTCAAGCTGTTTTATTATGGTGTGGATAGTAAGAGAAATGGGGTAGGTGTGGTCCTGAAGGAGGAGTTTGTGAGGAATGTCCTGGAGGTGAAGAGAGTGTCAGACAGGGTGATGAGTCTGAAGTTAGAGATTGAAGGGGTGATGTTGAATGTTGTTAGTGGTTATGCCCCACAGGTAGGTTGTGAGTTAGAGGAGAAAGAGAGATTCTGGAGTGAATTAGATGAGGTGATGGAGAGTATTCCCACGGGTGAGAGAGTGGTGATAGGAGCGGATTTTAATGGACATGTTGGCGAGGGGAACACAGGTGATGAGGAGGTGATGGGCAAGTTTGGAGTTAAGGAAAGGAACCTTGAAGGACAGATGGTAGTGGACTTTGCTAAGAGGATGGACATGGGTGTGGTTAACACTTATTTTCAGAAGAGGGAGGAGCATAGAGTGACTTACAAGAGTGGAGGTAGGAGAACACAGGTAGACTACATTCTATGTAGAAGAGGCAATCTGAAAGAGATTAGTGACTGTAAAGTGGTAGTGGGAGAGAGTGTAGCCAGACAGCATAGGATGGTGGTGTGTAGGATGACTTTGATGGTCTGTAAGACGAAGAGGTCAAAGATAGAGAAGAAAACCAAGTGGTGGAAGCTGAAAAAGGAGGAATGGTGTGAGGAATTTAGACAGAAGTTGAGGCAGGCTCTGGGTGGTCAGGTAGTGCTGCCAGATGACTGGGAAACTACAGCAGAAGTAATCAGGGAGACAGGGAGAAAGGTGCTGGGTGTGTCATCTGGAAGGAGGAAAGAAGATAAGGAGACTTGGTGGTGGAATGAGGAAGTTCAGGATAGTATCCAGAGGAAGAGGTTAGCCAAGAAGAAGTGGGACATGGACAGGACTGAAGAGAATAGACAGGAATACAAGGAGTTACAGCGCAGAGTGAAGAGGGAGGTGTCTAAGGCCAAGCAGAAGGCATATGAAGAGTTGTACACTAGGTTAGACACTAGAGAAGGAGAGAAGGACTTGTACAGGTTAGCTAGGCAGAGGGATCGAGATGGGAAGGATGTGCAGCAAGTTAGAGTTATTAAGGATAGAGATGGAAGGGTGCTCACAAGTGAGGAGAGTGTACAGAGGAGATGGAAGGAATACTTTGAGGAGCTGATGAATGAGGAAAATGAGAGGGAAAAAAGAGTAGAAGGGGTGAACTCTGTGGAACAGAAAGTAGATAAGATTAGAAAGGATGAAGTCAGGAAGGCTTTGAAGAGGATGAAAAGTGGGAAGGCAGTTGGTCCTGATGACATTCCGGTGGAGGTCTGGAAGTGTCTGGGAGAGGCAGCAGTGGAATTTTTAGCTAATTTGTTCAACAGGGTTTTAGAGAGTGAGAGGATGCCTGAGGAATGGAGAAGAAGTGTGTTAGTGCCGATCTTTAAGAATAAGGGTGACGTGCAGAGTTGCAGTAACTATAGGGGGATAAAGTTGATGAGCCATACAATGAAGGTATGGGAAAGAGTAGTGGAAGCTAGGTTAAGGAAGGTAGTGGAAATTTGTGAGCAGCAGTATGGCTTCATGCCCAGAAAGAGCTCAACAGATGCAATTTTTGCTCTGAGAATTTTGATGGAGAAGTATAGGGATGGTCAGAAGGAGTTGCACTGTGTGTTTGTAGACTTGGAGAAAGCGTATGACAGGGTGCCAAGAGAAGAGCTGTGGTACTGTATGAGGAAGTCAGGAGTAGCGGAGAAGTATGTCAGAGTGGTGCAGGACATGTACGAGAGGAGCAGGACAGTGGTGAGGTGTGCTGTAGGTCAGACAGAGGAGTTCAATGTGGAGGTGGGACTGCATCAGGGATCGGCTCTGAGCCCCTTCCTGTTTGCTATAGTGATGGACCAGTTGTCAGAGGAGGTCAGACAGGAGTCTCCTTGGACAATGATGTTTGCAGATGACATTGTGATCTGTAGTGAGAGCAGGGAGCAGGTGGAGGAAAACCTGGAGAGGTGGAGGTTTGCGTTGGAGAGAAGAGGAATGAAGGTCAGTCGTAGTAAAACTGAGTACATGTGTGTGAATGAAAGGGAGGGAAGTGGAACAGTAAGGTTACAGGGTGAAGAGGTGAAGAAGGTACAGGAGTTTAAGTACTTGGGGTCAACAGTCCAGAGTAATGGAGAGTGTGGGAAAGAGGTAAAGAAGCGAGTGCAGGCAGGGTGGAATGGGTGGAGAAAGGTGTCGGGAGTTCTGTGTGATAGGAAAATATCAGCGAGAATCAAGGGGAAGGTGTACAGGACAGTGGTGAGACCGGCCATGCTGTATGGTTTAGAGACAGTGTCACTGAGGAAGAGACAGGAGTCAGAGCTCGAGGTAGCAGAGCTGAAGATGTTGAGGTTCTCTTTGGGAGTGACAAGATTGGACAGGATTAGGAATGAGTACATCAGAGGGACAGCTCATGTTGGACGTTTGGGGGACAAAGTTAGGGAGGCCAGATTAAGATGGTTTGGACATGTTCAGAGGAGGGACAGTGAGTATATTGGTAGGAGAATGTTGGACATGGAGCTGCCAGGCAGGAGGCAAAGAGGAAGGCCAAAGAGGAGGTATATGGATGGAATTAATGAGGATATGAAGCTAGTGGGTGCAAGGGTTGAGGATGCAGAAGATAGGGATAGGTGGAGAGAGATGATTCGCTGTGGCGACCCCTGAAGGGAAAAGCCGAAAGAAGAAGAAGAAGACATATATTGAAAAAAATGTTGAAATATTATTTCTTTCTTGTTTAATTCAGAAAATGTGAACATCTAGTATAGAATCTAGCCTAACACATTTTGAGAAATTCATGAATGTTGCATCTAGAAGTTTTTTGGTTAGGGATATATAAAAAAGAAAACAGATTTTAAGCTAATTTTCTCCAAATATCTAACATTTCAGATAATTTGGTGCTTGCAAGTGGATAAAAACAATAGTTAAATAAACGCTTTATGATGATGTAGATGTGGTTCCTTCACAAAATCTCAGCCGAACAGAATCAGTGCAGCTTAAATTGTATGGAACTGCAGTGGAAATGCTTGAAAACACAGTGTGAGAAGATAGAAAAGTTCATAAGGTGTTGTATGATTTCTCAGCTTGACACAGAGAAAGCAGCATATGCTGTAGTTTGGGCCTTCATCATCATCATCATCAGGATATCATTTTTCTTGCTTATAATACACTGTAACTGTAAAATCTGTGTACTGAACTCCTGATGCAGTAGAATCCTTAATCTTTTTCCCCCTTCATTCGAGGCAGCTCTGCTCTTAATCCAGAGGAGCATATGCAGCTCAGTTGATGGGGAAGTGTTTTCTGTCTCCCCTTAAACTTGGGGGAAAATGTTCAGGAGGCCATGAATAGGATAAACTCTGCAGGTGATTTTACATCACGATTGCATGATTTCTTCGATTTTGCTCCAGTGCTTTATACTTTCAGTGAATTCTGAATAATTTGGGGCCAGAGACATTTCCTCCAATCTATTCAACTCTTAACTTCTAAGAAAGAGCATTAAAAGTAGGTGCTACTTTCAAAAGAGTAAGTGGAAAATTATGAATAGCCTATAGTGCCACGGATTTATTCGATCTCCTCCAGCGTCATTGCTATTCAGCAGGTGTACACCTGTTTTTTTGGAGGCAAACACTTAAATCAGCATATCGGCAGCTATTAATGATCTCTTCTGCCTTGTCGATGGGGTTTGTGATGTATGTGGGGATCCTGAACCTAGAAATGAAGCCGCAGTCCCCATTACCTCATATTAAAGTGGTGAATTAGTCAGTCACGCTCTCGCTTTGTATCATTTGACCTTTCCAAAAAAGGTGCTGACTGTCAGGTTCTTCTGATGGCTCAGAGATACACCAATGGTGTGGATGAATTTTTAATGATCACAGGGTGATTTTGTTCGCCTGTAGCTGGTGCGAGGAGTGAGGTCTCATAAGAGGCTGTGGAAAACGAGCGATGAATGAATAACGATGAAAAATTCGCGCCAGAGGAGAAGATGGGGTCTTTTGGTTCTTCAAAAGCACTACAGACATGGACTGGGATCTTAAACCGGTTCTTTAAAGCAGGCTTTCTGAATTATTATGTACCACACTTTATAACATGATCCCAATAAACTTGTAATACGATGAGTGTCTGCTAATAATAGACCTGTGATTAAGGCAAACGACTACGTTCTGCCTATGCTAACAAATGGTGCAATCCAGGCGAATGTGTGAGTTTGAGTATTGGTAGCAACCAGCTTGAAATACATGGTATAAATGAATCAAACTTGAAAAATATGTAATGTTGGGCATTGGTCTTACTCACCTGAGCCTTTAAAAATAATTATGCAGGTTGACAATACAGTGGAACCTCGGCATACGAATTTAATTCGTTCTTAAACTTAGTCCCTAAGGTGAAAGTTTGTATTGCGAAACCAATGTTCCCATAAGAAACAATGTAAAGGAAGACAATCCGTTCCAGCCACCCAAAAAGATGACCAATATTACCGATACGAAGCGTATGTAAAGTGTACAAATGGCTGCTTACAAAGAACTGACGCAAGCCAAGCATCCCATGTCAAGGCTCCTCACAGGAAGTCGTGCCACCAAGCTTGGGCTAAAAATAGAACAGACCACCCACACCACCAATCTGTTAACGCATGCTGAAGGCAACGTTGGTATCGTGGGTTGACTCTTTTGAAACAACTGTCAATGACTGAAAAAAATTTTGTAAACTTGCTTCGGTTGGCTTTGCTTAGCTTTCCACTGATGCAAACAAGTTTTGAACGGCTCCCAGATGTACGCACTTGGCTGGCATTCGGTTCGTTCGTATGCCAAAACAGCTTCATATGTTGACGCACATTTTTTGCCATATTTCAATTCTTAGGGTGAAAAAAAGGAAGGGCACTCGTATGCTGAGGTTCCACTGTATTAGTGTTTGGGATGCATTAATTTTTTTGTATTGGCTATTTATTATTATTATTATTATTATTATTATTATTATTATTATTATTATTATTCATTCATCCATCTATTTTCTGTACTGCTTATCCCACATAGGGTCACTGGGACAATGGTGTCTATCTCAGGGGACTTAAGAAGACAAAACTGGAGACAATCTGGACACATCACACCCATCCCCATTCAATATGAACAATTTAAAGATGCCCCTCATCCTCAGTGCATGTCTTTGGAATGGGCAGGAAACCCTCAAAGCACGGGGAGAGCATGCAAACTCCACACACAGGGTGGACGTGAGAATCGAACCCCCAAACTCAATCGTGCGAGACAAACATGCTAGTTTCTAATAAGATCTTCTCATAGAGAAACTAAATAGAGTTTAGTTTTTAGTGTTTCGAGTGTAATTGTGCTAGAAGTCCTATATCGATTATATATTTTATTTTAAGAGTATATTTTGTATTATTTAGCTAGCATAACACACTAATCGATGTTATGCGTTTTTATTCCACTGCTGCATGTCCTCCTCCTGTCCATTAACTTTAATCTAATCTATTCTCTGAAAGATCGAGAAAGAACAATCACTGTATGTAAGTCAGGAAGGTTCTACGTTAACACCTAGTGATATTTTGCTACGAGAGAGAGAGAGAGAGAGAGAGAGACTCCGTATTTTAAAAAACACTCTTTAGCTAAGGTGGGTGTTAAGTGTCTATTGGACAGGAAAATCAATAATGGCAGCCACCCAGACAGAAGCAAGGATGATGAGGGAGACAAAAAAGAGAGGTGAAATTCCAATGCGTCTCTGCCACGCTGCATAAATGATGGAGCTCTGGATCGAGATCGCAAAGGACATTTTAAAGACGAGAAGGAAAGGAAAAGTTTAGACAATATAGTGGTTGTAATTATGTTGTATAATGGGCAGGACACAATAAACAAGTCACAGAAGAGGGAGGGTTATTACTTTCATATGGGGGCGAGCCGTTGCTAAGCTCCTCCATGCCACCAGGGGGCCCTGTAGGAATACAGGAGGTTAATATTCTATATGTTTTAGAACATGTTTGTTTTCTGGTCCCCAAAGTTTCAGAAACAATCCTGCTGATTAACAGAGGAGTACTGGATGTAGCAGGTTTAAGCAGGAGTGTTTTCACACTTTTCATTCATTCATTTATTCATTCCTTTTTCAAGGGTGAGAAATACTTGAGTAATTGTACTTTTATTAAGTATTATTTTTGGTAAAGTTAATCTTGCGTATGATTTGAAATCGAATGCTTGTACCTTATATTTCCAAGAAAACCTAGTTATAGTCCTTAAAATTCCTTTTTACAATTGAGAAGAACATCTAGTCAATGACTGGGTGCTATATGTCAATAAAATGGGCTCGGTTCAGCATCCAGTCAGTATAGAAATATAAGATAAAGTGCACTGGGTCATGCCACACAATGTAGTCAGGGCTTTACCCTTCCATGTGCATCTGTAGATATCTGAGGATAAATGGAATGGAAATGGAGGAGTCAAATGGACTGTAGTGTGGAGCTTGAGGATGAGCTTCCCTGACCCTACATTAAACACTAAATTATTTAAATATGCTGGAAAAATAAATGTTCTTATGAAATGAATTAGACTGTTTGAGAGAATAGACTAGCATGGCTTCCAATAGCTAATAATTCAGCAATTTCTGTCTCATTAGCTATATTTAACAATTTCTCAGTACTTTCACCACCTCTTTGTCCAAGTGATTTATGATGGCTTGAATTACTAATGTTTTTTTCCCCCTCAAATCAAACCTTTGTCCATATGATTTATTCTCATGTGGCAAATCACAAAAAAAGAATTTTTTTTTTTAGATTTTTTTAATTTATTTTATCAAACCTTTGTCCAAATGGTTTGTTCTAATGGGGCTTATTATAAAATAGATTTATTCTAATCTATTTATTTATTTATTTTTAAAATCAAACCTTTTGACCAAATTATTTATTTTGATAGGGCAAATCACAAAACAGTTCTATTTGTCTTTTTAATTAATTAATTTAAAAAAAGAAGAAAAAATCAAACCTTTGTCCAAATGATTTATTTTGATGGGGCAATTCACTGAAATGTTTTATTTTTTATTTATTTTTTAAATCAAACCTTTGTCCAAATTATTTATTCTGATTTATTCTTATTTATTTATATTAAACATAAACTAATTTATTTATTTATTCTTAATTTTTTTTAATTAATTTATTTTTAAAAAAATGAAACCTTTGTCCAAATGATTTATTTATCCTGATCAGTTAAGTTACTAATCTGTTCTTTTGTTTTCTTTCCTCAAACTAACTACACTCATTCGAAAAAAATGGTACAAACAAATAAATGGCAGAGCGATGGGATTGGTAAGAATTCTTTCAGGCTTAGGCAGTACTGTCTTACTTTCAGTCCTACTTTCAACTGAAAAGAGAAATGTTTGCTCGTATTTGAGAAAGTGTGTAAGTGTGTATGCATATTGAATGCTTATTTATTAGGTCAAGCATGCGCCTAGACAGGAAGCTACCAGAAAGTACCAGTTAGCTTTATTTACATTTCTCAATCGTGTTATATATGTGGGATAAGCTCAAATTTTTTTTTTTTTTTTTTTTTTTTTTCGCAAAATGACCACCAGTGGAATCCGTCATGTCACAGATTACCCGTGCGAATAAATTTTGCATGAATGCATATGGCTTGTCATTGTAGAACTGTCGCACCACTGCTTTGGCTGCGATGACCTCTGAAAAGGTTGTCCTTTTGTATTGCAGAGCACTAATTTTAGCACCGCACAGAAATGGGTTTTTATATAACACTTCCTGACCTGAATATGAATTATTCTGTATAAAGAGCCACTATGGAATGCAAGTGGTGAGTGACTTGGGGTGGAGCCAAAAAAAACCCTAGAATCACTGAAATTGGATGTAGGACTAATTTAGGACATGTAGCATAAAAAAAAACTTAGAATGCAATCTGCACCGAAATGGACTTGTTTTGGTCAACATACAAATGAAAAAAATGCACACGGTACTAGAGCTTGAATAAGCGATCATATCTCTTTTCCCTTTCCCTTTCCCTTTCCCTTTCCCTTTCCCCCTCCCCCCCCCAGAGAGCACTTGGTTTAGTCATAGCGATGGAAAGTTCAAACAAATATGTCCAAAAGTCTTCTTTCCTTTGACATCACTCTGGCCTCTCTCTCTCTCTCTCTCTCTCTCTCTCTCTCTCTCTCTCTTTTTTTTTTTCCCCCCCCTGTCTGTGCTAATGGATTCATGTGTCACTCATGCTCAAGCTGTTCTCATCCTCTAGCCCTTATAAAAACCTTCTGAACATTAACGACCCCAGGACACCTAGCTAGGTGTGTATGTGTACACCTGTGTGTATTTGTGTACGTGTGCGTTAATATCCTTATCTTCTCCTCAGCCTTGCAGCTGCGACTTGGCAAATGGAAACCCGTCTGCTGGAATGATGCGCATCTGCCCATCTCTCCCTCTCATTTGAGTGGGTTGCGAGGGATCTCGTGTGACTGTTTGTTATATATATTTGTAACGTGAGATGCCCCATATTCCCACCTTGCATAGTGTAATGGTCGGTGTCGGACTGTGTAATGATTTCAAATGACCCCTGCGTTGTGTGCGAGCTCCTTCTCCATTTAAAGCTGCATTCATATGTCAGAGGCCGTTCTCTGACAGTACAATCTCTAAGCTCTGCTGGATTCCATTACCGCACTACAGATATAATTTCCTACTGACACACAGCATGATCTTCTCTTCTGCACCATCTCTAACACACGCACACTGAACTTACTAATTGCTGCATTCTCACATTTCAAGCAACTACCCAAACTGTTTGCAAGAAGAAGTAACGATTATCCGTCTTCACCAAAAAGGAAATGTTTGACACCCTAAATGATAATTGCACAATTCGTCTGACAAGTTGTGATACTGTTGACATGCAGACGGAGTCAACTAGCATGACATCGGTTTTGTTTAGTCAGTTGTCAAAAACTAAAACACTATTTTGAAAAATGTCTCTAAATATTATGGAAGACTAAAAACCGTTCAAATGGCATGCTGATATGAAATAGCACAACATATGTGGTTGAATTTCGGCAAAAATGAGGATGAAATTCAACCAAACACCAAAAGAATCCTTTTTCTGCCTGCTCTATATGCTTTATAATTTTGTAATTTTTCTGGTAGAAGTTTGGAACTAAATGTTTTTTAGATTTGTCAGAAATAGCTGTAAAGGAGGGAAAGCTAGTCTTTCGGAACTGGCCGGCTTCTGCTTTATTCTACACTGCCTGCTCCCTTCAGTCCAGGTATATCGTTGTAGACTATGGGGGGTAATAAAAGCATGAGACGGGAATTCATAAAACGTTAGCTAGAAGATTTTTCTTTTTTCATGGCTGGAAGCAGAAGATGCAAACCAAGCCATGCAATGATGCTAGACCCAGCATTTGTATGTAATTAAAGAAGTACAGAGAACAAATTCCTTTTCTTTCCCCAGATGTTTTAGTTAACACTTTAAATTTAACGTCCACTGAGTTTACTATTCAGTTCAGGTTCAGGTAAATTGGGCCAGTCAAATATTTCTAAAATGGTGTCGTTTATTTTTAAGGCTTCCAAAATCCATGCCAAACTGAGACCCAGGACGTGTGTGTGTGTGTGTGTGAGACACAGAGACTGTGTTTAGATTTTTTTTCCCCCAGTAACCTTTCTAACAATAGTGAGATGTCTCTTCTCACTTCCCAGTTCTAACTGGGACATGACATCTAACTGGAGGAATATCATTGGCTGTAGGCCTACACTTCTCCTCTCCAGGGAATTGAAAGAATGTAGCAGAAAAATAAAAAGTGCATACATACTGTGTGTGTGTGAGAGAGGAATAAAGAAAGAGGTGGTCTGGTATCCAGTTGTAATCTACTTTTCTCCAGCAAAGGTGATAAGGGCATTAGTCATCCTTCATCTGACAATGAGTGGATTTGAAACACTACGTGTCCCACCAGCAACACCACCACCTAGCTTTCCCTGTAGTACACGAAGGTCAAGTGCATGAAGGTGGAATCGGTTATGCAGCCAGACAATACCTCACTACAGCTAGCACCCTGCAGCGTCTCTGATCGATTTTTGACACATCTCTACCTAGCATTCTGCCAAGCTTCACCAGAGCAGGTTGGGTCATGCTGATTAAATGTTAAAGTAAATTAAATGTTTAAGGTTAAGGTGTCATTTCAGGGGCCTGATTGGTAAATGCTGTGTTACCAAAAGGACTAAAGCTACTTTGAGACAATGTCCATTGTTAAAAGCGCTATACAAATATAATTGAATAGTATTCAATATAATTGAATTGAATTTTATTTTGTATAGCGCTTTTAACAATGGACATTGTCTCAAAGCAACTTTATAGAACATAAGAAATATAGTGCACAGGTTCAAGATTAATATTAGACTTATATTTCAGTTTATTTGTATTTATACCTAATGAGAAAGCCTGAGGTGAAAAATCCCTTAGATGGTGAGAGGAAGAAACCTTGAGAGGAACCAGACTCAAAAGGCAGCCCATCCTCATTTGGGTGAGTGTGATTATGAATAATACAGTTATATACAGTCAGTTGAAGTATAATTGGAATTGTGGAACAGAATGTAAACCTTTAGCACTGGATCATCATAATTTAAATCAGTCTTATAATGCCATCACTCAATGTTTCACAATTTTTCCATTTTTGCTTGACCAAAACTATGACTCGACTACTCGCTTGCTGCCTGATATATCCCACCCCTTTACAGGTCCCATTCTAGTGAGATAATTCAAGTATAAGTTATTGATATATTATTTTAGAGTAACAGATGGAACTCGGAACTACATGGAATTACTTGCCAAGACCTTCAGTGGAATGTCTGAGTGCTTGGCAACCCATCAGACCCAGTACCAGAATGTCCACCATGTGGCCAAAGGTTTGTAGACACCTGACCATAACAACCATCTGTTCTTTTTGAACATCTCATTCCCTGCTTCTGCTGTGATGATAGAATCTGAATCTGCTTGATGATAGAAAGCCTTCTGTGAAGGCTTTCTACTAGATATTGGAGCATGGCTGTGGGAATTTGGGTTCATTCAGCTACAAGAGCATTAGTGAGTTCAGGCATCGATGTTGTATGATGTTCAGTTCATCCCATACGTGTACAGTGGGGTGGAGGTCAGGACACTCAAGTTTCACTCCAATCTTGGTATACCATGTGTTCATGGAGCTTGCTTTGTGCACAGGGGCATTGTCGTGTTGGGACAGGTTTGGTCCTCTTAGTTCCAGGGAAGGGTAATTGAAACGTTATAGCATACAAAGGCATTATATTCAAATTTTTTGGCAGAATTTTGGAGAAGACCCACATACAGATGTGATGTCAGGTGTCTACAAACCATAGGCCTCATAGTTTACAAAGTTCTTTGAAGCAAGTGTCACTACCATTCAGCAAACTTGGCTGCACAGTATTTTTAGTTCCTATCTGTCACAACCTTTAGCTATAATTTACTAAAAAAACCCATGACAAACCATTAATTTATTTCCTCTGAGACAAGAAGGCCATCGTAGACACGCATGCTTTTAACTTTTCTCTTAATGACTTCTCTTTAAGGACCAGGCTGACTAATTGGCTGCGTTTGAGAAAATGCCAGCTGCACATCCACGGCTCAGTCGATTTGTCAATGCAGGATGTTTAATTATACACACTCAAATATGAGCTTGTGTTATTGACTAGGGTTTAACAAACTAGAAGCCGTTTTTCGTCTGAGGTTCAATTCTGGGCTCTGTCAGGGCTTTTTTTTTTTTTTTTTGATGTTCAGTTTTTCCCATGTCCAAAAAACATTTCAGTTGCTGAATAGACTTCTCTAAATTATCCCTAGATGTGAAGTAACGTGCGAATAAATGTCGTTCCTGTAGACGTATTGCTTATGCATGTGTGTGTTTAAAATTTTTTTGTATGGAATGGAAGTCATTTGCCTTGCATCTAATGTGTCAACGGTTGGCTTTCTAATTACGCTTAATGCCTGACAAAAGCTCAGTTGAGGTAATCTGTAATGGAGAAATTGGTGGTTGCTACTAATTGTGCATTACATTAGTGTAGCACATTACATGAACCTAATGTAGGGGCGCTTTGCTTCAGCCTGTTAGTCCTTCATTGCTTATTAACGCATTAACACTTACAGATACATCCTTAAGCACGTCCCCTGCTAAATTATCAGAGCATAGGAATTGCTTTGTGATCTGTGCGGCTTTTTGCATCCTAATGAATCCAATTATGCCTTATGAACAAAATATACGCATGCTGGTACAGGCTCCGAGCTGTGAAAATGTGTTTATGTTAGTGCTGTGAACAGGCTGATGTTAGAGCTGTTAATTGATCCTGTTCTTTTCCTAGGCATCTTTTAATATCACTTCATTTGGCATTATTGTGAAAAAAAAAGTATAGCTGCATAAAGGATTATGTAACACATTTTTATATTACTTTTTTTTTTAATTAAACAGTTATAATTAAATTCAATTCATTTCAATTTTATTTATATAGCGCTTTTAATAAAGAGCATTGTCTCAAATCAGCTTTACAGAACAAACAGACAAACAAGTCCTCGATGCTATACAAAATTTTCCCTAGAGAGCAAGCCTGAGGTGACTGAGTCGACTGTGGCAAGGAAAAACTCCCTTAGATGGTATTAGGAAGAAACCTTGAGAGGAACCAGACTCAAAAGGGAACCCATCCTCATTTGGGTGACACCGGAGTGTGAGATATGAACAATGTCCTTTCTGCATTAGTTGTGTGATGCAGATACAGCATGTGTAGAAAGTTATGTGTAAATTAATTAGGAGGTTGTTGTTGTCCACATAGGGTTGGCAGCGTTGCTTTGAATACCCCAGTCCTCACAAAGCAGAACCCGGCTGGAGTTGGTCCATATCTGGATGCCACTGGAGCTGGCACAATCTATATGTCTTGGGATGGGTAGAAGAAGGGAAACCAATGGAAAGGAATTAGCGTAGCTGCTGTTCATAATATTAGCAGGCACTAGATGATAATGTGCATTTAATCAGATGTATTGGAGCACAAGGTTATCGGATGTATTAAATGTATGCCTGGCTAAAGAGATATGTCTTTAGTCATATTTAGCGAACTGGGAGACTGTGTCTGAGCCCCGAACACTGTCAGGAAGACTGTTCCAAAGTTTAGGAGCTAAATACGAAAACGCTCTACCCCCTTTTGTATATTTTGATATTCTGGGAATTACCAGAAGTCCGGAGTTTTGAGATCTTAAGGAGCATGATGGATTGTAACATGTTAGAAGACTGGCTAGATACATGGAAGCTAAACCATTTAGAGCCTTGTACGTAAGCAGTGCTAGTTTATAATCATTTCTAAACTTAACAGGTAGCCAGTGCAGGGATGGTAATATTGGGGTTATATGATCATACTTTCTTGACCTGATGAGAACTCTGGCAGCTGCATTCTGGACTAACTGTAGCTTGTTTATTGAAGATGCAGGACAACCACCTAGTAATGCATTGCAATAGTCCAGTCTGGAGGTCATGAATGCATTAACTAGCTTTTCTGCATCAGATACAGATAAAATGTCCCTAAGCTTGACAATATTTCTGAGGTGAAAGAAGGCTGTTTTTGTAATGTCGGAAATATGTTTTTCAAAGGACAAGTTGCTGTCTAATATTACGCCCAGGTTTTTACAGGCTTTTTACACAGGCTTTCACTGTTGAGCTAGTAGTAATAGAACATCCTTCTAAGTACAAGTTGAATTGTGAAAGCTTTTGTGTACTGGTTTTTAAACCAATCAGTAATATCTCTGTCTTATCAGGTTTAGTAATAGAAAATGATCAGTTATCCAAGCTTTAATATCTTTAACGCACTCTGTTAATCTAGACAGTTTAGATATTTCATCTAGTTTTGATATAACTGGGTATCATCAGCATAACAGTGGAAACTAATCCCATGACTTCTAATGATGTTGCCTGAGGGAAGCATGTATATTGAGAAAAGCAGAGGTCCTAAAACTGATTCTTGTGGGACCCCATATTCCACTGGCATTACACTGGACAGTTCTCCATTTTAAATCTACAAAATGGTATCGATCAGACAGGTAGGACCTAAACCATTTTAATGCCTGTCCCTGAATACCTATGTGCTTTTGTAAGCGATATATGAGAATGTTATGATCTATAGTGTCGAATGCAGCACTAAGTTCAAGTAAGACTAATATTGAGATGCAGCCTTGGTCCAAAGCTTTACTAGTGCAGTTTCTGTACTATGATGGGGCCTGAAACCTGAAGTTAAATGGCAATATCTCATAAAAACGTTAATTAATTAGCAGTTTCATGAATGCCTGGAATACTCCCGGGGCATTGGTAAGTCTTTTCGAGAAAGAAGAAGCTGGCGGCTGCCGGGGAGGTCAAAGGTACCCCGCAGCCAGGGCTTATTCGACGTAATCCTACATGGCTTTGGACTCAGGTAGGGAGAGAGGGTAGACCTTGCACTTGGGCAGCATAGTGTTGTGTAGCAGGTCAATGGCACAGTCCCCAGGGTGGTGGAGAGGGAGTTGAGTGGCCCTTTCCTTACTGAACACCTCACGCAAATCACGGTGCTCTCGTGGGATCATGGCGTTGTTGGAGGTGCCCGGGCTTTCAATGGATGTGGCAAGGTATGGACACAAGAGAACGACAGTTCTAAGACAGTGGTCCTGACAATAAGGTCAGCTCCCCCTCGTTCCAGGACACGTGCGGGTCATGGTGCTGGAGCCAGGGGAAGCCCAGGATGATGGGATGATTGTCACAGTCTTATAAAACTGTACTTTATTTGCATCAAGTAAAAGACAGACTCGAGAATGTGGACGTTTTGGTTAGGGAATTTTCAGAAATCAATTAAAAAGAATTCAAACTCTTGAGTCAAATGCAAATTAGATAGTGCGACAAATTAATTCATTTATTAAATTACATTTGTGATCCAGTACATTTGTCTGTTGTTTCCACTTCCATGTGCTCATTTTGGTTACCTTTCCAGCTCAGGTACTTTGAGCCAGAAATAGTGAATGGTAAATAAATCGGCTATTCAAATAACGTCAAGCAGAAAATTCAGAAGTCTTACATATACTTAATGTATGGAAGTGATTGTAGAAGAGGAAGTGACATGAGTGTATTGGTTACTGGTGTTAGTGCTTATTTAACCATTAGCCAAGGCTAACTAGCAACTATATAAAAATGTTAAACCTGTTAAAAATGTTACCACACATGCTAGCTGAATCCTAATAGCTATCTGTTGGAAGTACAGCGATGGATTTTACTGTTCTGGATGACTCAAGTTGTCAAGTTTAGATTTATTAGAATTGTAAATTGACGACTTTTTGAAGCTGTACGATCAAGTAACATTATATCTTCACATATACATAATTACAGAAAAATGTGGTGAGTAAAAACTAGAAAGCTTTTTTCTTGTGAAATGTAAAGCCTGACTTATTAGTTTAGTGCTTACTTATTAGATGAGAGCTTACATATATGGCTCTGGTATAGTAACATCCTCAATTATCTTTCCATTACTGTTATAATATATAATATAATAACAATGGTATGATGTAAAGGTACAGTTTCATCCTTCTGCTAACACTACAGCAATTTGGCGAATAGTCTCTCTCTCTTTTTTTTAATCTCTTTTGAAGTTAATAGACTAATAGATACACAGTTGTTTGTGAAACCAAAGCACAAACTCATCTGTCCTGAAGACTTTCCAATACATTCTACAGAGCATCCTTAATACAAATCCCTGTGTACTTGTATCTATAGAAATGCTAAACAATTAGTATGATTCAGTACATGTTTTTCTTTCTGACCATTCAGATTAAAGAATACATGAGCATTAATATTCTTTACTTTTCAAAGCTGCTTTCTTTTTTCCAGTGCACTTTTTCCTAATGATCCAATTATAGCTAAATACTCTAACACATTGCGGTGAGTATTCTGCTGATCTGTTGGTAAAAAAAGAAATAAGTGGTGACTTATATGAGTGTATAACTTACAGAATATAAGGGTCAGGAAGTGTAATAATACGGATAAGCAGGTTGAGGAAGAGAAAATAGATGAGTGAGGTAGGGGATCAGTGTAGTGTTGACATAAGCAATCACTATAGTCTTAAGAGATTATGGGGAGTTGGAATAGGAATAGGTGGATACGGATATAGATTGGAGAAGAGATGACACCAAGCACCTATTAAACAGTATTGAGTGTGCAAGAGAAGCTCACAGAAGTGTATAAGCATATATGAGAAATGTGGCAAGGATAGGCCAATAAATATCTGTCTGACTTTATACAGCTGGCCATAAAATTGCATTAAAATTAATTTAATGTGTATATGAGGCTGTATGTCATTGCGGTGATGGCGCTATTTGGTGATTTGCTCAACGAATCATCTCATGATGTTGCTTTATGGGTTCAGGGTAGATGCTTGTATACCTAGTATAACTATATCTTTAGTTCAAAGGAAGAAAAAGGCAGCTGTAAATCAGGGAATGATTACTGACTGGATTTGCCTGATGTAAAAATCACATAATCTGAAACAAGTTGGGAAATTCATTTGCAACCAACAAGCCGTATATTAGAAATCAATTTAACTAGCGATGAATATGCAAATAAAAAAAGATGTTAATAACTGTAAAGTGTGTCACTGGGGTAAAATATTCCCTATTTCCAACAAACCCTGAAGGTTGGACAAAAAGTGGACCAACACAATATTAGAAAGTGTTTAGAATATTTTCACAGGACATTAACAAATTAGCCAACATTTGGAATTATTTTCTGCTGCGTCTTCTACCTGATAGGACAATGGCCAGTCATTTAACAGTGAGCTCTACGTTTAGTAGAGCAGAAAGAGAATACTGTTTCTGTTCAGATAAGGAACAGAACCTTTTTTTTTTCCACTTTAATGAGCCAGTCACGAACACACCATGGCAGCAAGACAAAGCCTCTTCCCTAAAGACTAAAAGGGTTACAAGGCACACATTAAGTCCAACAAATGGCCTACCAATTAGTTTCAAATGCTAAGTAAGGTATAAAAGACTTGAGGGTGTACTGTTATAGGGAAATAATCTACAGCGGGGTTATGTGATACAAAACTGTTATTAACCTGAATTGTTTTGTTGTATCCTGTTATCATTTGGCTTATAACACCACCAGAGTTGAGAATTCAGCAGTGCTTTAATACACACCGCATATACACTGATAGCTAGCTGTCACGTTACAAAATGGTTTGATAAAAGAAAAGCATACGTAGCAGCAGACTGAATACAGTGTTAAGTATGTAATTCTAGAGAAATGTAAATATAAAGCCAAACATTTTAGATTAGTCCCAAAATGTGATGATTTTCACAATACCTTCTAAAATTTACTAAGGCTATAAGTAAGAACTAAACCACGAAGGAATACTGTGCTGTTCTGACATTATAACGATGCTGTAATGTGAAGAATTCAGCAGTGCTTTGATATAAATCTGTGTAATCAGAATTAGTCTGTGATATTCATACGGTGGTATTACTGACGGCTGAGGCGTGTTGCACTTTTATTCCCCTCTGTTGTGTCACACATGAGTAATAGCAATATTAAAAATTCTGATTGTGAGTGCACAAGGATGTTGTTCATTTATTACAATGGTTTCTTTCCTTTTTCTACCACAATATGTCACATTAATGAAGTTTCATGCGCATTTTTTTTCCATTTTGGATCCTTTCACAGTGCCATATGGATGTGTTCGGCCACATTTTGGCGTGATTCCTGTCAGCCTGTAAGAGGCTATCTAATGAACGTCGGCTAATAAGATGGCATCCGAGAGAGTGCGTTTTCTCGCCTCCTTGATGTCCTTCTTTCTAAGCTAGACACATCAGTAAAGAAGTCCCTATATACCTGTTCCTTTCCATGCTTTTCAGTATGCTTGTCTGGTGTGAGGAGTTGCTCATGTGTATAATCTTTCTGTACACACTGTTTGATGGGATGTTCATTAGCAGGCTGCATAGTGACCATCTGTAGACACACATACAGACTCATTACACTCACACCCATGCCTCTGTAATCCTCTGAGGCTGTGTTCTCTAATTAACTCCAGTACATGCTCTAATAGGGCTGGGAGCTTTCTGATAAGGAAAGTAATTGAAAGGCTAGATCCAGAGCAGGAGTGTCAAGAGGACCGTTTAGAGGGTGTGTATTTTTGGAGTTGGGTGCTTTCACAGAGAAAGTGTTGGTTTTCAGGTGGGGTGTGAGTGTGTTCTGTCTTCTAATACAGCTGGTTATATTTCCTATTTCCACTGCAGACAGAAGTGTATAGATACATACACTACATTGCCAAAGGTTTTGGGACACCCAAAATTCGGGGGTTAGGCTTGGCTCCTTATTTCCAGTAAAAGGAACTCTTAATGCTTCAGCATACCAAGACCAGAGACTGCGAGCAAGGCCACAACTGGGATGTCTGCCTTTACATGCACATGAATTTAATATGGAGTTGGTCCACCCTTTGCAGCTATAACAGCTTCAACTCTTCTGGGAAGGCTTTCCACAAGGTTTAGAAGTGTGCTCATGGGAATTTTTTTACCATTCCTCTAGAAGCGCATTTGTGAGTCTCTGCTCTAATTCGTCCCAAAGGTGTTCTATCAGGTGCAGGCCAGTCAAGTTCCTCCACACCAAACTCACTCATCCATGTCTTTATGGACCTTGCTTTGTGCACTGGTGTGCAGTCATGTTGGAACAGGAAGGGACCATCCCCAAACTTTTTCCCACAAAGTTGGGAGCATGAAATTGTCCAAAATGTCTTGGTATGCTGAAGCATTAAGAGTTCCTTTCACTGGAACTAAGGGGCCGAGCCCAACCCCTGAAAAACAACGCCTGAATTCAATGATTTGGAGGGGTGTCCCAAAATTTTTGGCAATATAGTGTATCATGGAGTTTTTCAGTGCATAGATATGTATAATGAAGTTTTGTGCAAAAGTTTGTGTTCTCCATGCTTTTTGAATAGACGAAAAAAAGCAACCTCTTCTTGTACAATTCTTCAGGAGAACGTTCTAAAAGGCTAGAAAACAAAAAACCTTAAAGTGCTGGATGTTTTCTCTGACCCTCTTGCTCTCCAAACCTGATTTAAACTGAACCAATTCTGTTTAAAAGAAATCTCAAATAAAATGACCATGGATTTGCTGAAAAATCACAAACATGAAAGGTGGAAAGCAACGAATACTAGGTGAAAATTACAGTTTAGAAGATTCAAAAGATGTACAGAGAACACTAAAGACACAAAAGAGCAGATCTCCAGTCCAGACCTCTGGTGGACTTTGGTCCAGATGAGGATACAGAAAAGTTTTTCAGTGTCGTGAACCGAGAATGCAAAAAAAATGGGGCAGTGGTGGCTCAAGTGGTTAAGGCTCTGGGTCGTTGATCGGAGGATCGGGGGTTCAAGCCCCACCACCAGGCTCCACTGTTGGGCAATTGAGCAAGGCCCTTAACCCTCTCTGCTCCAGGGGCGCTGTATCATAGCTGCCCCTGCGCTCTGACCCCAACTTCCTCAGCTGGGATATGCGAAGAAAAGAATTCCACTATGCTGTAATGTATGTGTGGCGATAATAAAGGCTTCATGCCCCCACTTTAAAAATGTATTATAGCAGCTTTCGGCTGCTCCCTGTTCGGGGTCGCCACAACAACTTGGCACAGGTTTTACGCCGGATGCCCTTCCTGCCACAACCATCCCATTTTTCCGGACTTGGGACCGGCACTGCATCCAGTGGCTGGGGTTGAGGCATTGGCTGGGAATCGAACCCGGGCCTTCCGCATGATAGGCGAGAAACCTACCACTGAGCCACCAATGCCTCTAAAAGTGTATTATAGCTTTATAATACACTTTTATTTCTGTAAAGAAAAGTCATAGATCATTGACTCTAGGTGTTTTATCCTGGTTTCAGAAGGCATTTTATAAAAGTATGTATTTGAATTGTAGCTCATTGAGAAGGTGGAGTTTTTACTGAGAAACAGCATTATTAAAGAAAACCAGAAAGAGAAGCGTGGGTTATTATTTTGTTGATTCAGCAAGTGGGATGTAAACTTATAACCTCAACTGTAGAGTGCGACTCCAGTATGAAATACCATAACCATTTTGACAAATTAATTAATAGTTAAGACTTAAAAAGTAAGTGTTTTCACCATTTGGTTATGTTAGTCAGTTATGTTGTGCAAAATTTTTGAAGCTGGACCTTGAATACTCCTAATTAGATATTATGATTGTTATTAAAACAATTTAACACTGGGCCTCGTTTATGAAGATCGATTTTGAAGAAAAAAAAAAACTGTAGCGATTATTCATGAAAATCCAGCTCATTTGGAAAAACCTTTCGTATCCTGAGTTTGTGTAAATTTACTCTAAAGGTGAACTCAATAATGCGAACCTCCATTGATCAGCTTCAGAGCGTATCATTTGCCTGAGTTGATTGTTGCTTGCTACACAGATTACATTGTCGAATTTAAATTTTCCACTGCATGAACAAATTTTATGAACACTTTCTATTAAATAAATCCAGCAGTAAAGACTAGAGGAGTAGAGTAGAGTGTGTGATGAGCTTTTCTTATAGGGCCAAAGAAATGAGCAGGAGTTAGTGTTAGCATATACACGATATTGCCAAAAGTTTTGGGACACCTCTCCAAATCATTGAATTCATGTGTTGTTTTTTAGGGGTTGGGCTTGGCTCCTTAGTTCCAGTGAAAGGATCTCTTAATGCGTCAGCATACCAAGACATTTTGGACAATTTCACGCTCCCAACTTTCTGGGAACAGTTTGGGGATGACCCCTTCCTGTTCCAACATGATTGCACACCAGTGCACAAAGCAAGGTCCATAAAGACATGGATGAGCGAGTTTGGTGTGGAGGAGCATGACTGGACTCCTGACCTCAACCCGATAGAACACCTTTGGGATGAATTTGAGTGGAGACTGTGAGCCAGGTCAAAACAGGGACGTCTGCCTTTACATGCACATGAATGTAATGTGGAGATGGCCCGCCCTTTGCAGCTATAACAGCTTCAACTCTTTCCACAAGGCTTTCCACAAGGTTTTGGGGAATTTTTCACCATTACCACAGAAGCTCATTTGTTAGGCCAGGCACTGATGCTAGCCCAGACTGGTCTGGCTCACAGTCTCTGCTCTGATTCATCCCAAAGATGTTCTATCGGGTTGAGGTCAGGACTCTGAAGCATTAAGAGTTTCTTTTACTGGAACTAAGGGGCTAAGCCCAACCCCTTAAAAACAACACCTGAATTAAACGTTTTGGAGGGGTGTCGCAAAACGTTTGGCAGCATAGTGTATTTGCAGGAAGGAATTAGTGCGAAGTCAATAATAAACTCAGAAACTACACTGACCTACTAGTTCCTCAAGAATGTCAAAGACGTGTTGACTCAATGCACTTGAATGGAATTTTTGATTTCCTCTCATTCCTCCATGGAAGTGGAAGATTGCAGTCTTTCTTTATTGTAAAGAGAGAAGATAAACATCTCTACACTTCAGGCATAAGCAATAGTGCACTCTGTATATATTTCTATCTACATTCGCATGCTTTAAAGCATTATTATATGTGCCGAGTGAACTCAGTACCTCCAGATGTAGACTCTCAGATCTCTGATCAGTGAGACATTGGTTTGGAAGGCAGGCCTGAGGTGAGATTGTCAGTGGTGTCTCTGTCCCAGGACCAGCGCTATTGACATTATCCCTTCAAGAGCTTCTTTAATCCTCACTGGTTCAGAGTAGAGTCTCTTATCTTGGCGATGCACAAAGACCTCTCTACTCAGCTTATTTAAAGCAGGACCGTCACGGACAGCTCTGAACTGGAGGGAGGGATGTGTGTGTGTGTCTGTCTGTCAACCTGTGGATGAATCTTTGGGAAATGGAATTTTCCACAGGGATAAGGTGAAGTAGTTGTGTGTGTGTGTGTGTGTGTGTGTGTATGTGTGTTTGTGTGTCTGTCTGTCTGTGAGCCAGGTTTTATCTCTTTGAGTGTGTCTGTCTCTCTATGGGTGTGTGTGTGTCTGTCTGTGTTTGTGTCTGTCTTTCACTGAGTGTGTGTGTCTGTGTGTGTGTCTTTTTGTGTCTGTCTCTCTCAGAGTGTTTGTATCTATATTTCTCTGAGTGTGTGTCTGTCTGTCTCTGTGAGTGTATGTATGTCTCTCTCGGCATGTATGTTTGTGTGTATGTGTCCGTCTCTGAGTGTGTGTGCGTGCGTGCGTGTGTGTGTCTGTCTCTCTCTGTGAGTTTGTGTGTGTTCACATGTGTGTTCGCTGTCTGTCTCTCTCTTTATATGTGCCTGGACATATAAAGCCACCAGATGTTCGCTCTCTCTCTCTCTCTCTGTCTCTCTCTCTCTCTCTCTCTCTCTCTCTCTCTCTCTCTCTCTCTCTCTCTCTGAGTGTGTCTGTGTGTTTTGTGAGTGTGAGGACCAGATATTTACATAGGGATAGAGCAGATTTATTTGTCTGTTTACTAAAATTTAAAAAACAAACAAAAATGCATTAATTGGCTGCATGAATAATTATGTCAGTGGAAGGTGTGTACAAGGTTAGTGAGGCATGTGTGTGTGTAATTTGAAGTTGTTTCAAAGGGTTTTCAGCCACATTTGTGTGTGTGTGTGTGTGTGTGTGTGACTGTGTGTGATTGAGTTGTCCACGCTCTGCTGCCACTGCAGCCTCCTTGAATGCTGCCTCACATCTTCTACTTTGATGAGGCTGCTGGGTCGATATCTTGCTGAACTACCAAACACCTGCTTCCTAATGAGAGGAGAAAAGACAAGAGATAGATAGAGAGAGAAGGAGAGAAACACAAATTTACCGCTGATTTTATAGATTTTTATCCATGAGTCTCTCTGGTGTCTCTCAATACAATCAGGAGGTTTAAAATGTACTCTGAAATGGAGAAAATGGGTAAAGTTTTAAGGCCCTGAACACAAAAAGGAACAAATAGATAATATATTTAAGATTGCTTGACTTTTTATTCATTCTTTAAATCCAAAAACATTGAGTAGGGTGGGCAAGGTGGGATACAGAGTTTAATGTGGGGTGGCCAGTTAGAGGGTGGGACAGAGCGCTAATGAGGGTGGCCAGTTAGGGGTGGGACAAAGAGTTAATATGGGGTAGCAAGTTGTGAGAAGGACCGAGTGTTAATGTGGGGTGGCAATTTGTGGGTGAAATATAGTGTTAATGTGGGGTGACCAGCTGGGGTTGGATACAGAGTTAATGTGGGGTGGCCAGTTGGGGTGGGATACAGAGTTAATGCGGGGTGGCCAGTTGGGGTGGGATACAGAGTTAATGCGGGGTGGCCAGCTGGGGTGGGATACAGAGTTAATGCGGGGTGGCCAGTTGGGGAGGGATACAGAGTTAATGCGGGGTGGCCAGTTGGGGTGGGGTACAGAGTTAATGCGGGGTGGCCAATTGGGGTGGGGTACAGAGTTAATGCGGGGTGGCCAGTTGGGGTGGGGTACAGAGTTAATGCGGGGTGGCCAGTTGGGGTGGGGTACAGAGTTAATGCGGGGTGGCCAGTTGGGGTGGGGTACAGAGTTAATGCAGGGTGGCCAGTTGGGGTGGGGTACAGAGTTAATGCGGGGTGGCCAGTTGGGGTGGGATACAGAGTTAATGTGGGGTGGCCAGTTGGGGGTGGGATATCGAGTTTAATATGGGGTGGCCAGTTTGGGTAAGGTACAGAAATAATTTGGGATGCCAAGTTGGGGTAAAGTACAGAGTTAATGTGGGGTGGCTAGTTGGGGTTAGATATAGAGTTAATGTGGGGTGGCCAGTTGGGGTTAGATATAGAGTTAATGTGGGGTGGCAAGTTGTGGGTGGGATACAGAGTTAATGTGGGGTGGAAGGAAAGACTGATGATGAGCTCATGCTTTTTTCTTCTTCAAGAAAATCCACTGCTTTTTGGTAACTCCATGTTTTATGCTTTGTGCAAAAGCAAAATAATCAACAAATTGTTTTCCATATGCATGTGACTAGTGGTTCTAGTGCTGTATTAAGGAGAGACCAACTTACTCAGCAGCTCTGCTTTATACCACAGGGGAGGGAAAAAACAGCTGAATAAGTAAGTATAATCAATGTAGGGAAGGCATGAAGTTTCTAGAAGCTTCCTCAGTGAAATCAGTGAAATTGTGAATAGTACAAAAAAATATATTAATTTACAATGGGCTAAATTGTGCATATCCAGGAAAATAAGTGGGGATTTCATTCCACGGTCCCAAACAGGGTTTCAAACATTATGTTGAATGCACGCTGAGAAACCGCCTCCACAGTGAAGTCAGGAAGTACGTATACCCCACTGCCCTTGCAATACAATGTCTCTTTGTCATGACTGAGACGAAGGGTCCGATGATAATACGTGTTTTCTGACCCACAGCTAGCTCCGGCTTCAGTGACCTGTGGGTCCGATTCGCAATTAGTCACTGCCGAAGCCTTCAGTGATCACACAAGATAAATGCTGCGGTTTGACTTTTCTCCTCTTCACTTATTTTCCAAATTCTGACTAATTTCCCATTCAAGATAGTTAACTAGCATGAGGAAGGCGTTAGCAGAACGAAGGCTCATCTATATGTGATTTCAAACTCTTCTACTTCATGCTGGCATCTTCTGCCTATTAGCTAACCTTGAAGCAAGGATATCCAAACATATTGATGGAGAGCTTTAGATTCTTAATCAAATATCATTAAAATTTGTAAATAGTTTGCTGCTGCGAAATTAAGATGCTTTGTATGTCCTGTGATTTGTTTCAAGGGTTGAGCTTTGAAAGGTAAACTGTTCAAATTGTTACACTGATTAAAATTTAATTAAAGTGGGATGGTAAACAAGCAGAAAGCTGAAAATCCAAAACAGGACCTCTCTCTCTCTCTCTCTCTCTCTCTCTCAGGTAAATAATGGCTTAGCATGATGATTGACAGGGAACACAGAGCAAGCCCCTCCCACCCAGAGAATGTGGCCTGTTTTGCTCTTTTGGGCAACCCCTTTCCAATGATAGCTGTGGTCCATCAGGATTCAGCTTGTGAACCTTTCTGGCAAGCTTTCTTAAAACAAATATTATTCATATCCTTATTTCTATCTAACTCCTAACTTTGGTTCCTGGGCATGGGACCTCTCAGCCACTGGGTTGCGTTAGGAAGGGCATCCAGCGTAAAACTTGTGCCAAAACAAAATATGCTGACCAAATGATCCGCTGTGGTGACCCTGAACAGGGAGCAGCCGAAAGAACAACAACATTTGCTTTTCTATCTAGTTAGACCATATTATGTGTTTGTTCTGAATATTGTATTCATATTCTATTCCACACGCTGCAGCGCAGGCTTAATGGTTGTACATGTCATTTTGTGTGCTTGTGTGTTGAATGATTTCTTTAAACAATTCAATTAGTAAATAGTACAAAAATCTAAATCAGTAATACCTGAAATGTCCAAACCAGGGCTGAAAGTGTAGCACTGGCGGAGGTCCAGGAGCAGAAAAGATCGGTAAGTCCTGCACATTTTATACACGGAGATATCATGTGTTTGGTTTGAGTGACAAAAACATGGATAGCATCACTGCTGTGGAAAACCTACAACATATAAGACAAAAAGAAAAAAGGAGAGAGAAACTGATCTGATTTGAAAATGTCTGATTACATGCAAAAGTGCATCAGCTTAGCTTTAAACAGACTAAATAACTTCTTCTCTTTTCTACATAAACATAGATTTTTGTCATATTCAAGACTCATGATTTTCGACCGCAGCCATCTTGGCACACGGCAGTGCAGCTGAGCTTTTTATTCATGTTTATGTCCTTGGAAGGTAATCCGACAATAAAACAACAAATCACTGTGTAAAACAAACAATGTTGCAGCTTTTCTTCTCGTTCACTGATTTCTTTGCGAGCGAGATTTGGCCTCGCTCTACTTACAGTAACACACACACACACACACACATGCTCAACTCACTGCTCAGGGCAAGAGGAAAACAGTGAAAGATCACATAAATATAATTGGGACAACAGGGCTCAGGTGTGCTATGTTGGTCATTACCTCTCAAGCTCAAACCCCAAACACTTTTTTCTTTTCATAGTATAGACCCTTGCTAAACTCCACCTGCTACACCAACCAGATGTAAGTGGAAGATAATCGAGAACAGTGAATGTGGGGAGAGAGAGAGAGAGAAAAGTAACTAAAGTTATATGACATTATCTGTTTTTGAGACTGAATATACTATTCCAGTCAGATTTGTTTTTAGAAATTTTTTTTTATAATATTATTTAACTAGGTAACTTAAGGTTGCCTATAGCAACGGTTCTCAAAGTGAAAGCATCATGTAGTTATTGTGGTGTGAATCCATCCATCCATTTTCTATACCTGCTTATCCTACTACTGGGTCACAGAGAACTTGGAGCCTATCCTAGGAGACTACGGGCACAAGGCAGGGTACCCTGGACAGGATGCCAGTCTATCGCAGGGCCCAATCACACACACACATCACACACACGCCATGGACAATTTAGAGATGCCAGTCAACCAACAATGCATGTCTTTGGACTGGGGGAGGAAACCGGAGTACCCAGGAGGAAACCCCAGAGGCATGGGGAAAACATGCAAACGCCACACACACAGCAGACCCTGGAGGTGTGAGGCAAAGGTGCTAACCACCAAGCTACCGTGCCCCCCATGGTGTGCATCGTAACTCACTATCATCAAAATGATTCTAATTATCATTGAATTCTCATACAATGTAAAAAAACAAAACATTTATGCACTTTTAACAGTAATTTACATGCAACTTGGGTAAAATTTACATTAAACAACTACAAAACAAAGGGGGGCACAGTGGCTTGGTTCATTCATTCATTCATTCATTGTCTACGGCTTATCCGAACTATTCTCGGGCCACGGGGAGCCTGTGCCTATCTCAGGCGTCATTGGGCATCAAGGCAGGATACACCTTGGACGGAGTGCCAACCCATCGCAGGGGGCGCACACACACACACAATCACACACACTACGGACAATTTAGAGATGCCAATCAACCTACCACGCATGTTTTTGGACTGGGGGAGGAAACCGGAGTACCCAGAGGAAACCCCCGAGGCACAGGGAGAACATGCAAACTCCACACACACAGCAGAGGTGGGAATCGAACCCCCAACCCTGGCGGTGTGAGGCAAACATGCTAACCATTAAGCCACCATGCCCCCTAAATTAATTCATTAATTAATTCATTAATTAATTTGTACTGTAGTGTAATTTTTTAGCCTGTTCAACTGGTTCCTGGAACTGAATAAGATTTCACTAAATAAAAAAGTAGAATTTTATCTTTAAATGTTTAAATGTCAGCTTAGACCTAATGTCTTCATTCAGAAGAAGGTTAGGGATCGGTGTGTTCTGTTTCTCCGATAAATCGACAAAACATTTCTTTTAAATAATGGTGTTGAAATGAATTTCAAGTACTTAGGGGGACAGTGGAAGGAATTGATTTTATTTTACAGGTAGAGGTCCCTGGCTGCTGAATGTTCTGGAAACCTCTGGGCTATAGGGTATATTTTGTGTGTTCCTTGGTAATAGAAGGTAATAACAGAAACCACAATGAACAGAAGGTTTCATTTTTCTGCTTTAAAAATAATTAAATGCATACACAACATTAGCAACAGCAGAAAAAAAAATCATTACTTTGGATCATTTCACAAATATTGGCACCCCATCCTCTGCCATTTTTTTTAATGACCATTAAAAGTCACATGAACTAAATGAAACAGGCATAAAAAAGTCTTAGATGTCAAGAAGACTAACTTGAAATACAGTCTCCATTACATGGCACAAGCATTTGTCTCTCTTTCCACTCCACTCTTATCGTGTCCTTGCCCGATCGTGCCCGATGGCCGCCTGCCTAATGAGGATTGGTGCTGTTTTAAACATGAAATTGGAATCCCAGCTGAGAGCAATCGATATGCTTCCATTATCTCTCCATGTAATGATGCAGACACTCTTCCTCAATCCTCCCCTACACACACACACACACAAACACACACACACCTCTTGTCTCAGCACATTTCCTGATTTCTGATATTAGTAGCAAGGAAATTTCTGAAGTATTGCTTACCAGGGGTTTCTCAGTATGCTCACCTTACACTTCATGTAGGGGATTGAGACACTGTTTCATACACCTCTGCTCCTGATCAGGTGAAAAATATTGGGATGTACACCGACCAGACATAACATTATGACCACCTGCCGAATATTGTGTTGGTCCCCCTTTTGCTGCAAAAACAGCCCTGACCTGTCATGCACTGTGTATTCTGACACCTTTCTATCAGAACCAGCATTAACTTCTTCAGCAATTTGAGCAACAGTAGCTCATCTGTTGGATCGGATCACACGGGCCAGCCTTCGCTTCCCACGTGCATCAATAAGCCTTGGCCGCCCATGACCTTGCCACCGGCTCACCCTTGGACCACTTTTGATAGATACTGACCACTGCAGACCGGGAACACCCCCACAAGAGCTGCAGTTTTGGAGATGCTCTGATCCAGTCATCTAGCCATCACAATTTGGCCCTTGTCAAACTCTCTCAAATCCTTACACTTGACCATTTTTCCTGCTTCTAACACATCAACTTTGAGGACAAAATGTTCACTTGCTGCCTAATATATCCCACCCACTAACAGGTGCCATGATGAGGAGATAATGAAAAGGAGTCTTATTCACTTCACCTGTCAGTGGTCATAATGTTATACCTGATCAGTGTATAAATATGTAAGTACGCAGTTTATAGGTTTAGCTGTATATTCTTGTTTACTGTAACCGTATATGGTCACAAACTGGTGCTCTGCCACCAAAGGAGTCATGTTCTAAGTTGATATTAACATTTCCGGCATTTGGCAGACGCCCTTATAGATAGATACAACTTTATTGTTATTGCAAAGTACAGTTACATAGCAACGAAAAGCCATTTAGCATCTACCAGAAATGCAGAAATGTGTGCATTTTGTACGTTGTATGTACAACAGTAACAGAGATAATATACAGTGTATACACAGATAGTGTAGATAGATAGATAGATAGATAGATAGATAGATAGATAGATAGATAGATAGATAAACTAAGTGTAATCTATGAATTAACAATATGTACATTATAATTATATTTTGCAGAGAAAATGTAGCAGAATGTACAGGGTGAAGCAGAACTACAAGGTGGTGAAGTGTAGTGAGACATGAGTGTCCTAGCGGTGTAGTGTAGAGTTCAGAAATTTCATGGTTGTAGGGAAACCTGAACCTGAACCTGCTGGTTCTGCTGCGGATGGTCCTGTATCTCCTCCTGGATGGAAGGAGGTTGAACAGTTTGTGACTAGGGTGGAAGGAGCCCTTGATGAGTTTGTGTGCTCTGAGCAGACATCTACTGTGGTGAAGAGACTCAGTGGCAGGTAGTTGGGTGCTGATGATGTGTTGGGCGGTTTTCATGACCTTTTGCAGTGAATTCTTTTCACACTGTGGAGCTGCCATACCACACTGTGATGGAGCTCGTCAAGATGCTCTCAATAATGCAGCAGTAAAGGTTGGTCAGGATCTTGGTGTCATGGTTGGCAAAGTTCCCTGTTGGGCCACTAGGGGGCTTCTAGCAGGGGTTTTGTTTCTCTGTGCCATGTGTGTTTTGTTTTGACCTTTTAGCCCCGCCTGTTCCCGCCTCTGTTCACCTGTCCCTTGTGTTCCCTTGTTCATCCTTATTTACATTGGTTGTCGTGCTTGTGTTTGTTGCTAGTCCTCGTCTTTAATGTGTGTCTGTTCTGTTCTTTGGATTTGGTTTTGTGTTTGGTTTTCTCCCCAGTGTTCCCATGTAAGTGTCTGTTTATTGTTTAATAAACCCATGTTTTATGTCTCTTCTGATCTCTTTTGCCTGGTACCACCAGCACGTGACACTTGGGGGATAGGTGAACTTTTTTTAGTCTTCTCAGGAAGTAAAGACGCTGTTGCGCCTTCCTAACCAGAGTTGAGGTGTTCTGATGCCAAGACAGATCCTCAGATCTATGTGGATGCCCAGGAAGTTAAAGCTGGAGACACGCTCTACATCAGACCCGTTGATGAGGATAGGGGAGTGTCTACTGCTGTTAAATTTCTATAAGTCCACAATGAGCTCTTTGGTCTTCATGACATTGAGGGTGAGGTTGTTCATGGAACACCATGCTGACAGGCTCTGGATCTCCTCCCTGTAAGCCAATTCATCATTGTTTCTGATTCGACCAACAACTGTGGTATCATCTGCATATTTGATGAAGATGTTGGCATTATGCCGCGGAACACAGTCATGGGTGAACAGGGAGTGGAGCATGGGCCTTGTGGGACCTTGTGGGACGCTGGTGTTCAGGATGAGGGTTTTGGATATGTAATTACCCAACCTTACAGACTGAGGTCTATTTGTTAGGAAATCCCTAATCCAACTGCATATGGATGTGCAGATACCCAGGTCACTGAGCTTAGTGTTCAGTTTACTAGGGATGACTGTATTAAAAGCAGAGCTGAAGTCAATGAACAACATCCGAATGTATGTATTTTTATTATCCAGGAGGGTGAGAGATAAATAGCAGTGGAAATGTCATCCTCTGTTGACCTATTCAGACAAACAGGTGTGGGTCTGGTGTGTGTGGGAGACTCGCTATGAGGTGACTTAGAACCAGCTTCTCAAAGCACTTCATAACAATGGGGGTGAGTGCAACAGGACGGAAATTGTTCAGACACCCTGCAGAAGCATGCATGGGCACTGGTATAATGGTTCTAGTCTTTAGACATGTGGGAACAGTGGCCTGGGCCAGTGACAGGTTGAAAATGTCAGTGAAGACTTGCGGCAGTTGGTCAGCACAAGTCCTGAGCACACGTCCGAGTATGCCATCAGGACCAGCTGACTTACGTGGATCTACTCTGCTCAGTGTGTACCTGTTGTGGAGAGTGATATTGGATGAACAAGGGGTCAGCATTTCTGGTGTGGTGTATAACGCCTTTGTCAAAGCGAGCAAAGAAGTGGTTGAGCTCGTCTGGGAGGAAGGCACGGATGGTTGGAAGAGACTGTATATGAAGGTTTGTGGTCAGTGATGGTCTGGATCCCTTTCCACATGCGTCTGTGGCCGGAGTTGCTGTGGAGGTGCTCCTCGATGCGTAGTTTATGTGCATGCATGGCTATCCTAATGCCCCTTTTCAGGTTGGCCCTGGCTCTGCTGTAGTCCTCTGCCTCGCCGGATTTCAAAGCAGCATCTCTTGCTTTCAGCAAGAGACAGACCTCAGAGTTCATCCATGGCTTCAGATTAGGAAAGTGTTTCACATGTTTGACATTGGTGACGTTGTCAATACATATATTGACATGGTTTAATACAGATGATGTATAGATGTTGATGTCTGTCTGTGCGGCTGAGGTGGCTTGTGAGGCAAACATGCTCCAGTCAGTGTCTTGTAGCTGTTGCTGTAGTGAGGAAGTGCCCCACTCTGGCCATACCTTCACTGTCTTCACTGATGGTTTCACATGTTTGATGAGTGGTGTGTAGACCTCCACCCTTGCACTTACCAGATTCCACTGCTGATCTGTCTGCCCAGAAAACACTGTGTCCCTCTAGCTCAATGGTGCTGCTGGGAATGTTGTTAAGCCATGTTTCCGTAAAAATCACGACATTATATTCCTTGATCTGTTTTTGCATTGTTATCCAAAGTCACAGTTCGTCCATTTTATTCACCAGAGATCATACATTTGTAAGAAAGATGCTTAGGAGCGATGTTCAGTGAGGGTCTTCAGCCTCGCTCTAATGCCGCCACGCTTCCCCGGTCTTTGTTTACACTTGTGACGACGGCAATGCGCTCTATGCTGGGTTGAGCTGGAGCAGAGATCCCTGGTGTTTTGGCGATTTCCCTAGGCAGTTGAAAGATGGGTAAATTATCAGTTATCCAATTATGACCGATGTCCAACAATGCTGGTTAGATGTATGAGATATATGCAAAGCTATTCTGAGTGAATAAACTTGCAACTAGTAGAGAAATAACTATTAAATCGCAAAATCTGGTGAGACGCTGAGCCTCGTGTTATGCATGCGCCACCATCTTGGTCTGAATAATCGAATAATATCCAGAGTGACTTACATTTTATACAACTGAGCAATAGAGGGTTAAGGACCTTGCTAAAGGGCCCAGCAGTGGCAGCTTGGTGGACCTGGAATTTGAACTCACAACCTTCTTAGTAGTATCAGTAGTTCAACACCTTAAACACTAAGCTACCATATCTATGATGTGTTTTTCTTCTATATATCGAGATGAAAAACACATCATAAACACATCTAGATATAGATGACAATATCAGAAAGCGATATTTCTGAAATATCAAAGTGAAATTCTAATCTATATTTCTATATCATGATCGTCTTTTGATCTTAAACCTAAATGTCTTCAGTGTGTAGCAAAAAAACAAACCAACAAAACCAAACCTTGGTTTTCCAATAGTTTTGAAAGAGAAATAACAACCTGGAAGGCTGCAAATCTTTTTCCTCCCCCTCTTTCTTCTTTCACATATGATTATTTTTCCTCTACACATCTACACTATTATGGTTTTGCATACTGTCAAAAACTGACCGGTTCTATTTTAGGTGAGGAAGCAGCATGAAGAGGATGGTGAAGTCAGGGTCAGAAGTGTTACGTATTGTCATATTAGCTGTAAAGAGTAAGTAAGAAACCATTTTCCCCCTCAGTTTTGAAATATGTAAGCAATAATAAAACATGGTTTAAGCTTGCTGTTATATTATGTCATTGTAAGTGGACCTTTACAAATTCGGTGTATACATTACAGCACAGAGAAATACTTTTCTTTACATATCCCAGGTTGTATATACACAGTATACAGTGCTGAGACTTTGCTTGGCTATGAGGATGATGATGTTGTCATCATTAGCATCAAAGTTGATTTGGAAGTGGATTAAAGTACTAAAGTGCTACTGCAAATTGTGGGTAGTGTAGGAAACCATTACCCAATGTAAAAACACTCACATGCTTGGATACTAGAAAATGGATTAGGATTTGCACAGCCATGTTGGGCGAGGATCCTGCTTTAGTTAGGTCAAGGAAGCCTTAACACCATTCTGTGATGAATTCATTGCAGCTACTGTGCTGTCCTCCTGGAATACACTCCGGACTTCACGTTGCTCTGACGCTGGACTTCCAGCACTATGTGATGAGGTTTTCATCAATCTTAGAGAATAAGAGGCAGGCACTGAATCAGTTTCCGACTCTACATGAGATGACTGTACTAAGCTCCCCCAAGCACTGCACTTTTATTTTCTAAAAAGTAATCAAATCACACGTTGTACCTACATGTATATCAGTTGTTTCCTTACAAACAGCTGAAATTGCATTAGATTTTACTATACAGCCCTTAAAAATCATTTTTCTTCTTTATTTGTGAAGATTATGCAACAGTTAAAACTCACCCCCCCACCCCCCCAGAAAGAAAAATGCTTTCGGTATTTTATTTATTTATTTATTTATTTATTTTAACCTTTACAAACCTGGGTCTATCAGAGTTCCCCCAGTGAAGGGTGTAGTGTGTCTTTCCATGGAGTTGTTATCACTTGATAGTGAACCTCTGTTTCCAGCGATTTCCATGACAACATCTTGAGATTGAAACCTCCATGGCTGCTCTTCTGTGCCTGGTGAATTGGAGCAGAACCGCACACCCTTTTGGGCAGTGTACCAATTACATCCTCAAATTCATGACCTTGATACAGAACAGCAAAAAAAAACCCAGTATCTGCTGATGAATGAGGAAGGAATTAGAATATATGTTTTTAATTAGTCATTCAGAAAACATGAGACTGTTACCTCACTCTCTCCGTCATATATCTTGTTTTGGGGCCGAGCCAGCCTCCTGTGCCAGAATAGCATCATGTGAGCATGGAGTAGTTCATCATAGCAAAAATGTGTTCGAGAGGCTGGCAGCCTTTGTTTTTTGGTGACTCTCTCTCATCATCCCTTATGACCGCTTGCTCACAGAGAGCAGCAAGGATTTATGGTGCCAAGTGGAACGCATGAGCAACACATGCCTCTGGTTGTAATAATCTCAGCTGAACTGTGTATATACAGTGACTGTGGAAATGACATCGCCTATCCATTATGCTGAGCTGCTAAATAATAAAAGACTGAAAGATTATCAATGTAACCTTTTACATATATATATATATATATATATATATATATATATATATATATATATATATATATATATATATTTTATATATATATATATATATATATATACATACACACACACACACACACACACACACACACACACTGAGGCATAAGGCATGACATTGTGAGCAGTGCCAGGTGAAGTGAATAACACTGATGATCTCATCATGGCACCTGTTAGTGGGTGGGATATATTAGGCAGCAAGTGAACATTTTGTCCTCAAAGTTGATGTGTTAGGAGCAGGAAAAATGGACAAGTGCAAGGATTTGAGTGAGTTTGACAAAAGCCAAATTGTGATGTCTAGACCACTGGATCAGAGCATCTCCAAAACTGCAGCCCTTGTGGGGTGTTCCCGGTCTGCAGTGGTCAGTATATATCAAAAGTGCTCCAAGGAAGGAACAGTGGTGAACCGGCGACAGGGTCATGGGCGGCCAAGGCTCATTGATGCACATTGGGTGGGAAAGCTGGCCCGCGTGGTCCGATCTAACAGACGAGCTACTGTTGTCCAAATTGCTGAAGAAGTTAATGCTGGTTCTGATAGAAAGGTGTATGATGGGTCAGGGCTGTTCTGGCAACAAAATGGGGACCAACACAATATTATGCAGGTGGTCATAATGTTATGTCTGATCGGTGTATGTTACAAATAAAGGCCACTTCTTCTTCTTTGTCTTCATACCTGCATTGCATTCTAAAACTTTAGGTCGTTGTCATCACTACATTAACGTAGGATTTCTTACTAAAATGTAAAATGTCAAGAGAAATGGTTATTCTTTATTATGCTTGAGGTGCTTGGTTTGTTGTTTCCTCCAGGCTGTAACTGCACTGAAGGTTAGGGATGAGACTACCCACCCATATGAAAGGACTCGCCTCTTGTCACAGACAGAATATGGAGAATGATTAGCTAAAACACGCCGCCTTGTGGCCACTGACCGCACGCCATTTTATTTGTTCTTTTCTTTTTTTTTTTTTCTTTAACCAATCCCTAGAAGAAATTGATGAGATGGAGTTGGATGGAAAAGTGGAAAAGTGGAGGTCTGACAGAGATAGTGATTTTTTTCCCCCTCCCATATAACCAACCGACTTTCTTATTTAATTGATCCTCAGGGAACCGGTCCGAGTCCTCCAAGAGCCGCGCGCCTTTAATTGGCTCTGGAGCGCTCAACTCAGGCAAACAATTAAATCACCGAAAGCTCGCGGACAGCCTTTTTTTTCCCTACACACACACACACACACACACACACACAACACACACACACACACACACACACAAACTGAAAGGCGACACGAAGCAGCTAACTAAAGTGAAGAAGACGGTTCCGTGACGGTTTTCCCACTTCAGCAACCTGTTCTTAAAAAAAAAAAAAAGGAAAGACGTTTCTGGCGTCCGCCCCTTCCTCACACACTCACTCAGCGTCGTTTCTCAGTCTGCGCGCACACACACACACACACACACACCCGCTCTCCCACACACACGCACTCTGTAGCCAACGGAGCGGTAACGCAGTCGCTCCTCCAGACTCGCTGAGAATCTTAATATCCAGCGAGACCAAAAGCACCTGTCCTCGGCTATAGTACTCTCATCACTGCGGGGATTTCTGTGAGGGGGGAAAAAAAAAGGAAGAAAAGCAAACTCATCTCGGAGTCGCTGTGATGTGAATGTGACATGCTGTGTGTGTGTGTGTGTGTGTGTGTGTGTGTGTTTTTTTTAAAAGATAATAATTAGAATAAGAATAAAAAACTTTGCGGAAATAAATGTTTGGGAATCCGGTGTTGCTTTGGTTTTTCTCTCGGCACGCGTGTCTAGGAGAGCCTTCACATTAACGCGCATTGGACTCGAGTCAGGATATTTGAGTTACTCTTCATTGCTTGCTTTGGTGTTGCAAGTGGATTTATTTTTCTTATTTTCTTCGCGTCGCCTTTTATTTCACTCGACTTGTGCGCATTGACTAAAACTGGAAGCGTCGCGCGGAGCTCCCACTCCGGAAAAGGTAAGACCTTTTTTTTTGTTGTTGTTGCTTGTTTTGCTTTAATTTACGAATATTTATTATTCAAGTTTCAAAACTGTGATAAACATGGACGTGCTTGCATGCACAGCAAACCAACACAGGAAAAAAGTCGGAAAAACTGTAAGCAGCCCTCGGGCGCAAAGATGGATGGATGGATGGATGGGGGGGGGGATCCTGAAGTATTATGTCTTTCTTTGTATACAGGCCTGTATAAACACAGTTTAAGCGATTTTAAACAAACATTTTTTGCTTCCGTTACAGCCAGAAATGTCCGTGTAACTGGTCGAGCAGGCGCGCTGTCCAAAGCGCGCACTGGAAATCCGACTGAGTGACCAAAAGCGCGCTGCTGTGCTCGCTCGTTGCGTTCCGTACACGTGTTATTTATCATTTATAGCCTTTATAAACCTTTCGTTTTTTTCTGCTGCAGAAAGGAAACTTAATTGCAAAAAAAAAAAAAAGACTGGAGATACAATATAAATGATTTTTTTTTTTTGGATCACCTTTCCTCGCACCAACTTTGGCATCCCTGCTTCCTTACTCCACGAACCTCTCGCACCAATTTCATAAGCAAAAAGCATTTGCTATACAGTCAATCCGGTCACAGGTCACTAACCGCCTCTGTAATCTTTGAGATAATCCGCGCACTCGAAAATGAACGCCCTTAAGCTCTGCGAAAATGACCTGACATCTCGAGCCTCACCCTTGTGTGCTTGTGGCTTCTCCGCAGGTGATGAGGCATCGCCGCTGAACATGGAGCTTTTCTGGATTTTATTATTCTCCGTCCTGCAGCGCTACACACGAGCACAGGGGGTTTACGGTAAGAACTTTGGACTGCTTTTTGGACATTGTAAAATGCGCCAGGGAATAATGCAACATAGCCTAGTAGAAGTGATGTTGAAAATGAAAAGCTTGAATTTAATTCCCAATCCCAGCGATCCTGCTTCAGGTAGATTCCAAGCAGACGTTAGAAAGCGCGAAGAAAGTCCAGTGCGTGAAGATGCACGCAGGCTAGTCGTGCAACAGTGTGCTACATAAATACAGTTAATAATAAAGTTTGACTTGGGAATGAGAAGAAAAGTGAGCCGGAACTCATCCAAAGCGCACACGTGTGTAATTAACCACTTGCTCCAGCTGACCAATCAGTCCAGTTTGGAGAGTTTGAACCGCGCGCGTTACGAGTCATTACGGTGCACAGCTTAAGTTTACCTGTCTTGTTAAATAAATAAATAAAAAAAAAAAATAAAAAAAAATAAAAAAAAATAAATAAATAAATAAGGGGGTTTGGGGGAACGGTGGCTTAGTGGTTAGCACGTTTGCCTCACATGTCCAGGGTTGGGGGTTCGATTCCCGCCTCTGCCGTGCGTTTGTGCTTGGAGTTTGCATGTTCTCCCGTGCCCCGGGGGTTTCCTCCATGGTCCAAAGACATGCATTGTAGGTTGATTGGCATCTCTAAATTGTCCGTAGTGTGTGTGCCCTGCGATGTGTTGGCACTCCATCCAGGGTGTATCCTGCATTAATGCCCGATGACGCCAGAGATAGGCACAGGCTCCCCGTGACCCAGGAATAGATAGGATATGACAATGAATGAATAATGGAATGGTAAGATGTTTGTGTGTGCGTGCAAACAGTGAGGTTCTGGTCTGCATGAACACTAACACTACTTTGATCAAAATTGTTGCGTCTTTTCTTTGTATCTTTCAGTTAAATGCAAGAAGCTTTAAGGTACCTGTAGGCCTACGTCACCCTGTACACCTGAGGGCTTCCCGACTGATCCTGAATGATAGAGATTAGTAGTCTGTTGGTGTGTGACATCTAATTCATACTCATACAAGCAGGAGAGGTTTTCGAGCAGAAACACGGTTAAAACTTTGAGTTTTGAAAGTCCAGTCTTTATTTCCATGACTTCTTATTAAGCAGAGAGGGATAGTTAATGCTTTCGGCTGCTCCCTGTTCAGGGTCGCCACAGCGGACCAACTGGTCCGCACATCAACTTGGCAAATGTCTTACGCCGGATGCCCTTCCTGACACAACCCTCCCATTTTCCCAGGCTTGGGACCGGCACTGCATCCAGTGGCTGGGGTTGAGTCATTGGCTGGGAATACGAACCCGGGCCTTCCGCATGATAGGCGAGAAACCTACCACTGAGCCACCAATGCCCCTGATTAAGCAGAGAGGGATAAAGACAAATAATCCAGCATTATGTAGCTCATTTTAGATACAAAGATGTTAAAAACAAACTCTACCTTCTATTGAACTAATGAAAAAAGTCACTTTAAAAAGCCCAAAAGCAACAATAATGGATTCTGTCATAGGAACTGGGACACATGGTTCAGCAGATTCAGAGAGAATGATGCAACATACGAACATGTTTCCTACACCAGGAAGCTCCAGTGGGATTAGCAAGACACCAAAAAAAAAAAAAAATCAAAGATATAGCAAATATATATAGCAAGACTCAGAGAATAACGTACATGATGCCCGTCATTGAGTCAATATCACTTTTGACTTTTATCATTCGCCAGTTTTTAGGATGTTCGCAAAGGACTGGGTTCTGGGTTCGCTGCTTAGCCAAATTTATTTTTTTTACAGTTTCTTTTTGTTGTGGTCAGCAATGCTACGTTTGACAGCAATCATGTATGATAACGATATAAACATGCTAGGAGCTGTTAAAATGATTTTCAGGGGAAGTCTGCATCCCCTGGCATGGAGGAAAGAAGTTTTTTTTTTGTCATAGTAGGGAGTATTTCCTCATCACGGTCACCTTTGGCTCATTAGGGATAAATGTAAAATTTCTAATTTATATCCAGATTGTTTCAGTTTCTGTGTAGCTGCTTTGTTGCAAACACTGTACAAATAAAATTGAGTCTGTTTTAAGAGGGAAATCGTGATTTTCATATCCAGTTACAAAAAGGATTAGGATTTGTTTAAAAAAAACCCAGTGGATGATAATAGCTGGAAAGGAATTTTCATCAAACGTCAACAGAGATGTAAGCGGGCGATCATCCACCATGACTAACTATCACATGACGACGCTAATCAAAGCACAATGTTTGTTGAACTGAGATGAAATGAGATCATCTGCCACGATTCCTGGGATTCTGGGATTTCTTTGAGCATATTCTGAAAGCGTGTGCAGTTTTATTTGATTCCGTGAAAGAGCTTTGATGAAGGATGTGTTGGCATAAAATTGACCGTTTTCTTTTGTTCCTCGAAGAGGATGGACGGCGTTAACAGCCGTTCCTATCTCAGCTCGGCTTAATAAAGTGCTGCTAGGCTTACCCCTTAATTTGCTTCTTAATTAATCAAGTAATTGGCCTCTAATGAGCCTAGTGGGCATTACTGCTCCCAAATGGATAGGTCATGCATCCATCAGCCTGGGGGACGAACTCAGATGTCCTTGTCCGAGAGAGAGAGAGGGAGAGAGGGAGAGGGGAAAGAAAGAGAGGCTGTATAATGTCTCTGATATGCTGGAGGGGGGATTTTGCTGCCATGCTTTGAGTCCACTTGGATCACTACAAATCAATGCAAAGTTCTTTTGCCTGATCACCGTTATCCTTCTATTCTGATGAGAGCGGTCTCTTCCAGGATAACTCGGCCTCATCCGTCCACGGCGGGCAAAGCCGTCTGACTCGCTGAACGGTCTGATGATATAAATCATGTGCTGTGGCCTTCAGTGTCATCGACAGAATAGCGATAGGGGGATTTTGGAGTGACGTGTTAAACAGCGCTCTCCTACACCACCACCACCACCATCATCATCATATGAAGTGAGGAGTGTAGATTCAGTGCTCCAGTACAACCAGGAGAAAATCAGAGGCATTTTTTTTTACTGTAATGTTGCTTTTATTTACTACAGAGGATTTTTTTTATTTAAAAAAAAAGGCAACATTCAGCAGCGCTGTGGTTAGAGAAGTATAGCACTACGATCTGGGGTTTGATCCTGGGCTCTGGTCTCCTGTGTGTTCACTCTGTGTGTGTGTGTGTGTATATGTGCGTGTGTGTGTGTGTATGTTTCCTATGCTTTTCACCCATCTCACAAAAACTTTTCCTTACCTCCTTTACCAGCTTCTCTTCTGTCCTCCCTCTGAGGAAGTACAGAAAGGAACTGAGGACAGGAAGAAGTGAGAAACCTGGTATTCACCTAATGAGACATTCAGACTTGCTCACAGAGCAGTCGCTTTAAAGAGACTTTAGGTAGTTGAAAAGCGACTTAGAGTAGCGATGACACATTTCACATTACACACTAACCGTTTAGTTAATTAAAACGATTCATTTTGTATTTATGGGACAGGTGGTGTGTTTTACTCTGTAGGATCCAAAAGCTTCTCATTCCTTGATTTCTCTGAGAGCTTTTTAAGATCCCTATTAAAAATGGCAGATGTTTGTTGATTTCCAGGTCACAGGCTGTAGGATGCAGGATCCAGGAAGGCACCCAGAGACTAATTTGCACCTGGTGTCGGTGTGTGTGGCGTGATTTCCCGTCCAGGGTGTGCGTAGGTTCTTAGCATGACATCATCCACCAATATGAAACAATCACTACAATATTTTATCGGAAATCTTTTATCCATCCTAGCACGCTTGTCTTTCTATTCCTGTCTTGTTCCCTGTGTCTCTTGCCGTCCTGACTCGCGTGCGCCGGCTCGTTGCACGCTCCCAGAGAAAGCTGTCACACTGCACCGCACTCGTTACCTTTTTGTCGACTGCACTTTTCTTGTTTCTTTCCCGAACCGTCATCATACTCGAAATTGAATTTTCTCCTGAAAATCTCTGAAGTCATTGAAAGCGTAGGTGGAGAAAGAGAGAAAGAAAGAAAGAAAGAAAGAAAACGCCCGAGGACTTAATTAAAGAGCGGACACCCGCAATCACAAAGTTTCATATTCCATCGCTTTGTTCTTTTCACATTACTTTTCATTTACAGCAGCTGTTTCCTAGTGCGCACAGCAAATAGTCTTATTTCCGGCAGCCGATACTTATGTCTTATCAAACACAGGTGGAGATTTTTAAGTCAGTTATTTATACAGATCTTTAAAAATGGAATGGATTCTTACTCCCTCTTCCATCACAACCCACTGTTAATTCACTGGTTTAGTATTTTTCCGAATCCAGTCTTAAACTAAATGCTAGGTTGCGTTGGAGTCTTACAGCTCCAGGGTCCTTGGTATGACCCTAAGCTTGGGCAAATATCTATCTAGAGTTCCACATGTTCTCCATGTCTTTGTGGGTTTACTTAAGGTTTTCTGGGGTCCTCCAAGCTCTAAAAACCAAAAAAAAAACCATGCCAATAAGTGTATTGATGACTCGAAAGTGCCCTGAGGTGTGAGTGACTGAACGATGGACACCTGTGCGGAGTCTAATCCCACCTCACGCACAGTTTTCCCTGGATCAGCCCCTCAGGATGAAGACGATTGACTGACTGATGGATCAGTTGTAGCCTGTAACCTTGTAGCCTCTACTCCACTCCATTTAACCCTGATTGGACCGTATTTAACTGTGTGTATTTTGTATCTTCGTCTAAAAGCTCTCTCCCATCCCATCCGTCTCGCTTCCTTTTCAAGGTGGAACAAAAATCCGAGGAGCGCTTTCAAGTCGCTAACCTTTTAAAAAGAAGGTTCGCAGGAGAAAGGCCACTGCTGAGGTTTTAGCTAGTGATGAGTGGTTACCTACAAGTGCTGACCTTTTCATTGAACTCTGGCTAAAGTGAATCCTTTCTTGTGCTCCAGACCGGCTGGCATTATGGAATGGAACAGCATTGTGTGTGTGTGTGTGTGTGTGTGTGTGTGTGTGTGTGTGTGTGAAGAGCCGTGTCCAAGAACAGTTGGCATGCTATGACTAATGCATGAGGATGAGAGAGCCACATAAACTCTACACACATCCCTTTCTCTCCTCACTCTCTCACTTTCTCACTCTCACTTACTCATTCTTAATTCCCAGCCGTTCATCTCGCGTCCTCATCGCTCGCTTGTTTTCATGTAATTAGTTTCTTCGTGCCAAGCTCTCTCCATTACGCTCGCCCTCGTATCTTATCGCCCTTTTTTCCATTCCACTTGCGTCCTCTCGCTCTCGCTCTCTACTCTCACGCTGGTGGAAGGACAGCGTGTGCTCACTGTGTTCTCTAGCACAGGTGGGATCTAATATTTTTGGATAGCTTTATAATTGACCAAAACCATAGGGAAGCGCTGCGCTGCTTTCAGCTGTGGACTGACAGAAAGCAGGTTTCCACTACACCAGGCTTCAATTACTCTGGGTAATTTAAAACAGCTAAAAGTTGATGAGCTGGAACACTCTTAGCACTACTGCAGCGCTCTTCTGGATTGTTCCGCTTTGCCGAAAGCTTTGCTCAATAACTCCAGCATAGATTGGCAGATTAAAATAGAAACCTGTTCACAATATTCCCGCATCTCGCCATGCCTTGCGTGTACAGCGCTTTATATTGACCCAGCATCTCTAACGGTACAGTTTCCATCTAGAACCCTCTGTGATAATCTAGAAAGTACAGAGAAACTGTCCTGTAGTAAAAGTACGAGTCGGAAGATTTGACTGAATTATATACTTTTCTAACGTACTCAAGAAAAAGTACTTCTTTGAGAAAACAAAAAAATCTCCAAGCGGGATATATATATATTTTTAAATTGTTACTAAATAAATCTGCAAAAATGTAAGATACAAGGTACAATTTGTCTCACCAACCCTTTTGTCAGGATTAGCAATGTAAACCAAACCAGCTAGCAAATTTGACGAACTTTAAAGCTGTGAATTTGAGTGAAAAAACAAACAACTACAAAAACCAAACTTTAATTTTTCCAAACTTTAAAGCATACAGTTAATTTGAACAGTAAATTTAAAGCTAGCTAGGAAATTTGCAAAGCTATAAATCTGCATGACAAAACAAACATGCACGCCCATCGTGGAGGCGGGAATTCACAAACCTCAAAGCGAACAGTGAATTTGACCAGAAAACTTAAACCAAACTTAAAGCTAACTGACAAATGAATTGGAAAAAAAACCCCAGAAACGTGTTTCCTTTGCATATCAACTGGGCACGAGAAAACTTTCCTAAATTAACCAGGGCTTTGCAGGTTAAAGTGAAACTGTAGAGAGTAAACGGTATGTAGCTTCTGTTATGCGTAAAGATCTCCTTGTTTTTTATTCTATGCTTAGTGTCCGTACCATAGATCTTGGATGGTTACTTTGGAAACGAGGAAGGTTTGGGAAGTAGGCGGCTCGAGTATTGTGTTTCTATAAATCTGGCCTTTTTGTGTTGCGATTTAGTTACTGCAAATGTATATAATGATGACGTCATTGTTGGGTTCAGTTCCCCAAATTGATTTCATTTTACTAAACTCATTTGGTTAAATACTTGAACGAAAGCAATCCAAAAGGACAAATCCATAAAAGAAGACATGTATGTGTTTTCAGTATTTAATTAAGGCAGTATAAAAGCAGAATTAAGTGTTTGTAGTGTTTGTGTGTCAGCCGAGGCGCTGCAGTGGCTGAGCCGCATTTATTGGTCGTTTTTCCAGCCCTCTTTTTCCTTATATGGAGTTTTGTGAACGTAAATCAGTAATGCCCTGAATTATTGAAATTTCTGGAAGGTTTGCACTTCGAAAGCGTTTACACATGCCAGCTGCATATGTGGGATGAAATCGTTCGAGCTTTCCAAGACAATTAATAATAGCAACCGATTCGATTCAGATTCGATTCAATTCAGTAAAGTTTGTAGACTGAGAGATGGCCGCTGTCCATCGAGCCCGAACATGCGAGGTGAGAGAAAACAGATATGATATATAGAGTGTGTGTGTGTGAGAGAGAGAGAGAGAGAGAGAGAGAGAGAGAGAGAGGTGTTGCTTTCGAATGAGTGTTTTGATGTGTTTCCGCAGCAAGCAGACATTTCTATTCAGTAGGGAAAAGCACACAGATGTCTTTGAGAACACAAGCCTTGGGTGCTTTCCAAGCTCCTGTGTTGTGTTTTCTGCTTAATAATGCCACAGAGAAGAACACTGTTTGTATTATTAAACATTATTAATATATTTTAAAGCCATTTATTTTTTTTTGGAGCGGGAAAAACACTCGGACGCATCACGTTTTTATCAGTGTCAAAACGACGAAACGATGGGGATGAAGCGACTCGGCTGTATTCTTCCCTCCTCTGTCCCCCCCTTGATTCCTCGGTTTCTTTTTTGTTTCGTTCTCGCTGCTCGGTTCAGTATCAACACAACCTGTTCCAAAGCTGTCTGCATTATTAATGCTTTCCTGTCACTTTTTGACTAGAACTGGGGCACGGGTGTAGACCAGACGTAGGAAGGCGCTTGAGCGTTGGTTCAGATTTAATTTTCATCACGGTTGAGAGAGGAGTGTGAGAAAACTGTCACAGCAAAAAAATTCCCAGCACTCGCAAACATGTTCACATGGATAAACATGGGTGCAGCGTTGAAGTACACGGAGACGCATCTGAGTATCATGTGCATAAGAGTAGAAGCTAAGATCGTGCTGCTAAATGATTCACTTAAGGGAGTGTGTTTGTGTGTGTGTGTGTGTGTGTGTCAGCCTGGAAAAACCCTTCTTACGCCATTGCAGCTAGATTCCAGTGACATTCATTTGCCTGTAGTATATTTTGAAACCTCAGCTTTAAGAAGTAAAAAATATTGAAGAAACGCCGCAGAAGTTAATGGCGTCAGTTTGCCTAAAGTCACAATGAATTCCATTAAAACAGAGCTTAATCAGTTAAGTTTATCAGATCCTGGCTGTCAGAATCCCATAGTTCAGTCATAAAGCAATATTTTAAAGCAGTTTTCTCCATTTCCACTTTTTAAATGCTAGAACATGCACTCGAGATAAACGCAAAGGAGAAATATTTCCTGTTCAGAACTAAATATTGTAGAAAATGGCAGAATTTCACACATGAACTGCTTCCTTAGGTCAACATACACACACTGTATGCGGCGAGAACTAGAGTACTAACGCTACATTCACAAATACAATGACTCGCAGCGACAAAGATCACAGAGCTCATTCATTTTCAATGAAAGTTGGCGAATTCCAGTAACCAATGGCGACTTGATGTGCGTGTGTCTAGCATTGTGACAAAGCTTTATGCAAATATGGAGTGACTTCCTTTCAGAATGTTTCGTTTAAGTGGCAAGAAAACTGATTTGTCGTATAGACCGCTCATTGCACCACCCACTGATGAATGTTATTACCATGGCAACCAGTCATAGGAAAAGAACATTTACTGAAGACGTCATAGTACTGCGAGTGGAGACTTGGTTAATTGTTTGACTAACAAGTCCAGTTGGTGTTGGATAACCTAACCTTGTTGATTTCTTCAAACAAAGTTTTATAGAAGACAAAGACAACATGAGTAAACACAAATACAGTTAAAAAAAAACGATCCTCCAGGTGAGGCGAGTAAGGAGTATGTTATGTAAACATGTGTTGTAATGCAAATTGTACAAAAGACGCATAGCTGAGGAAAAATCCTCTGACTAGTTTGAATTCACTTAACTTAAAGTAGTAATGATGAATAATATTTAGTAAATAATTTGTCCAACGAACAACTGCTTAGCAAACATCCTGAGCTTTTCGGAATTCTACAATCGACACAAAAATCCCTAAAATGTTTTTTAATACAGAGCTTTCATGCTGTTAAATAGCTAGTTTAGCTCAGTCAGCTAGCTGATGCCTTCCCTGTACGTGTTTGAGCTCTGAAATATCGATATCTCAGAGTGTTTGCTTCACATAATTTGAGTATAATCAGAGATACTCATCAGTCTTCACTGTCTCAGTCATTGCTACCATGTATTTGTTGTCTGAAGTGTTGACTTTCTTGAGGAAGCTGTTTCATGTTGACTGGGTTTTGATAATGAATTAAGATTTACACATGCTGTATTTCAGTTGTCTACCAGCGTTAAATATATTATTCTTTTTACTCTGTAATGCTGAACAGAAATTTCAAAGTAGCAATGTTGAATATTTAATTTAGAAAAACTCAACTACTTTGACTTAATTATCCTCAAAATGACAACAGACCATATACCCAACCTCTCAAATTCAGTTTACTTTTGACCTGAATATCGGTGCGAGACGGTACGGTGTTGGGCACAGAAATAAAGCGCAGCAGGAAACTGGGGCAGCCGTCCTGCAAGTTCTCCCAGTGTAATGTCTAGAAAGTGAGCCAGGTCAAGACAGTTACTCACTTGTAGCATGCTTTGCAAAAAAAAAAAAAGGCAAAACCTTCCTTTGTTGGAGAGATACAGTATCTTGTTGAATGATATTATTTTAATATAGGAGACACAGGGTGCTTTTAATACAGATTGCAGGTTAAAGAGTGGACTTTGAATGAGCGTGACATCAGGACATTGTTGTGTCCTGATGATTGAGCTTTCTGTGAAAAAAGATTTCTTTTATGGCTTAGATCTGCATCAGCATTTGGTTGGACAGAAAATCTGATGTGAAACTGAAGGCATGAATGATGTCATGAAAATTGCTCAACCCTATTGGTGTTAGAAAGAGACTGTAAATTTTAAGTGTTTGGAGCGCACTCATAGTTTATAGACAACCGTATCTATCTATCTACACTATATTGCCAAAAGTTTTGGGAGGCTTGCCTTTACATGCACATGAATGGAATATGGAGTTGGCCCGGCTTTTGCAGCTATAACAGCTTCAAGTCTTCTGGGAAGGCTTTCCAAAATGTTTAGGAGTGTGTTTATGGGAAGTTTTGACCATTCCACTAGAAGTGGCATTTGTGAGGTCAGACACTGATGTTGGACAAGAAGGCCTGACTCGCAGTGTCCGCTCTAATTCATCCCAAAGGTGTTCTATCAGGTGCAGGCCAGTCACGTTCCTCCACGCCAAACTCGCTCATCCATGTCTTTATGGACCTTGCTTTGTGCACTGGTGTCCAGTCATGTTGGAACAGGAAGGGGTCATCCCCAAACTGTTCCCACAAAGTTGGGAGCATGAAATTGTCCAAAATGTCTTGGTATGACACATTAAGTGTTCTTTTCACTGGAACTAAGGGGGCAAGCCCAACTCATGAAAAACTCTATCTATCTATCTATCTATCTATCTATCTATCTATCTATCTATCTATCTATCTATCTATCTATCTATCTATCTATCTATCTATCTATCTATCTATCTATCTATCTATCTATCTATCTATCTATCTATCTATCTATCTATCTATCTATCGTTTTGATTACGTGGGGACTTGAATGAAGGTGGACTTCCTTCCATACTCGAGAGGTTTCTTATCCTGATGCACGCATCCCATCTCAACCGGACGAACAGTGAATAGTATTTGTATCTCAGATAATGAATTTGTATCTAGTTTATTCCGACTGCCTGCCTCTGACATTGCTATTAGATTGTACACACGCCACAGTGAGTTTTAGACGTTTTAAACGAATGTAGGATGCACATGGCGGCCATCTTGCGTCTGTATAAAAAATGGTGGTGGAAGCAAATGTATATTTAGAAAGTAAGAGATGAGACATGGTGACGTTTCCATCAGTCTTCCATTGTCATTGTGATAAGCATTCTATTTGGATATAGTAGGGAAAAAGGAGTAAAAAAAGAAGTAAACCATCGCATAGTGTGCGTTATATACTCGCTCGTGCTGAGTGATGACGCTCTGTACACCATTTCGAAGTCACCGACAGCCAAGACGGCGGCATGGAAACGTTTCTTCACCACGGCGGAAACTCACTGGCGCAGATGGAAGCCTTTGATGCATATTTCACAGCGTATTGATTTATCGCACATATTCTCTTTGAGTTTTAATGAGAGATTACACTCGATCCATGCGTTTCGAACCTGCAAGGCACATTGTCGTGTCTGCCTGCTGAGATTAGCGAAGATAACGGAGGGACAGTTTGACATATTTGTACAGCTTGCCTTCAATTATTCTCTTTTATTTTGGATTCTCTACTATAATCGTGTGCGAGCTTTATATTCCATTGGATGCACGAGCACGAATGCTCTTCTAAAAAATGACTTTTGCGCACAAAATTGCCTGTTTTCTTGGGAATAGCCCGGCGCCTGTAGCTTGTTAGATTCCTGATTGCTTTGGAAGTGCCGCACAAGATCACGGGTTTCAGTATCCCTTTGATTGCGCCGACGTTTATGTAATTGGATGCTTTCCTGCCATTTATTGTGAAAGCTGCCTTTTGCTTTTCATGCCTCCCACACGCTGCTGAGTCAGACGAACTCTCCGTTTACACTCCAGCGCCTCATCTTGCACACATCTGAGCTCAGCTAGGCGAAAAAAATCCCCCCTTGAGTAATGAATAATGACTAATACCGTACGTTTGGGTGGGAAAAAATCTCACTCGATTACGCTCATAAAAAAAAAAAAAAAAAAAAATTAACACGAAGCTGAAATATCAACTTTAATTAGTTATGTGATGAATACTGTGTCTGGTGCATAAACTGTGTGCTCAGATTTAAGAAAATAATATCGGGTATAGTTTACATAAAAAAATTAGTCTGGGTAGAAAAACGTGATTCCACTGCTTTAAACACGTTTATTAAAGACTAGATTGAATGATGTCGAGTGAGTGTGGGAAATTCATGCAGGATCATACGAAGATGCTAGCGCTGAGTTAATCTGTAACCATATTATTAAAATTAAAACGTCTAATAGAATAAAGCAGTGGTAATGTGTCCATTTTAAAACACCATTGTTGTTGGTTTGGATTCTCAGCTCAGACGTGAGCTCGGTGTTTGATTTTATACAAAATACACAGAAATCATCATAGTTTTTCTAAACTATCAGCATTTCTTTCTTAAATTCGACTGACTACGTAATCCCTTTTTTCCCAGCCTTCACTTTTTTCCCCACATAGTAGAAATTTAGTAGTTTTAATAGAAAGCCCCTCGAACTGGATATCTAGGATATCTGAATCATGTTTTCTGAACAATCCCTTGGCACACGAGCTCCAGGATTTCCGTCGCTTGCTATTGATTTGAACTTCACTGTCAGGGTCAACGTTGTGTTATGCAATCTAAACCATATCCTAGATTGGAGAAGGCTTAAAATGATTAAAATTCAGAACATTTCTATAGATTTGGACACGAGGAACAAGTCAGGACTTGCTATGAGCTGACTAGAAATGGAAGTAGCTGAGATTTTAAATGTCAACACAAATTTTTAGAAACGTAAGCGCTAAGAATAGTGTATCGCTTATGCTTTATCTTGACACCATTCATTATGAAACTGTATCACAGGAGAATTTGGTGTATTGCACAAAATCTGTGCACAATTTGAGACAACATAGTGAAAGCCTGAGCAACTTGAATGAATAGAGAAGACTTATTTTTTCTCTATCGCTGGTCATTGTCCAGTTTTGTGTGATGGACATACAGTATATAGAAACATACAGAGGGCTAGTAAGTCTTATGTAAGGAATAAAACACTTGAGGTCTGCAGTTATAGGAATCTAACAATTTGATGTGAGGTGACGTTAATTCTTTTATACTTCTTTCACCGTAGCAGTGTAGCAACATGTTGTACCTTTACATTTAAGAGGCAGTATAGCTCTGTTCTTCTTATGGACTGATGCCACCATGATAAACCTCCACCTAAGTGACGGGGAGATTAAAATGTGAAGAACACAAAAGGCGTTATCGATTCGGAACTCTTATCTTCGGCGAACGGAGAAAGCATGCTTGCGACTAGCCGGGCATCTGCAATTTCTGGACCTGAACTTTAATGATTGTGACAAAAAAACGGAAGCTTTGCTACTACAGAGCAGAACGGTGAGGAAACACGTGCTAATAAGCAAACAGAAAACTTAACTTGGGCCTTGCTCAAGGGCCCAACAGTGGTAGCTTGGTGGATCTGGGATTCAAACTCACAACCTTCTGATCAATAATCCCACACCTTAACCACTAAGCTACCACATCATGCATATTGTTTATGTATGTTTAAGGAGGCCATTGTGTTGTGCCCTCTGTAGTGAGCGTATATAGTGAAATAGCTTAGCTTAGCCTAGCCTAGGCTAGCAGGAAATTATTTCAGTTTTTTTTCTGAAGAATGTTTAATCAGTGAAAAGGCCTGAAAAACAAGGGGGGCGTTTCTGTTGGTGTGTGATCACCTGACACGACCGGTCCAGATTGTGTCCTGCTTGAATCTCCATTCTAGACCAGAAACATTTAGTCTGCCTTGTCGTGGGTTACATCACGATCCTGATATTGTTTCATATGGTGTATATTGGGAGGTGTGTAAGAAGTGTAAATTCTGCTCAACTCAACAGCTGGAATTTTCTCTCAAGCTGGCACAAAGCTCTCAACTTCACAGTAGGCCCAGTGCGAGGGTAAAAGCTTCGTTTAACTTCCGGAGAGCAGCTTAGTAGGGCCTCGGTTCACATCTGTAATTTATCAAATGGAGATGTCAGACAAGCCGTGGAAAATTCCTGAAATTGCAGATTGTATCTGGTATTTATTTGCCCTTTTTTGTCTGTGTGTGGGAGGGTTAATGTGCATGTGGATACACACACTGTGCAGGTGTTTCTGCTTTATGTCTGAAGGGTGTTTATTCTCTCTCTGTTGCTGCCCCCCCCCCCTTTCCTCCTCCAAGAAGCCAATACAAACACCGTCCTCTCAGTCATTTATCAGTAAGTCCTGCCTATTCATTAGGCTTTTTTTGTTGTAATTTATGCTTGATGAATGGTGTGTGTGTGTGTGTGTGTGTGTGTGTGTTAAAATGTATTAAAAGTGGTCTTTAAAGCTTTGGTCAGGGTTGTGGTGAGTTCAGAACACTATCCTGGCAACACTATGCCAATAAGGACCACCAGTTCATCACAGTCCAACAAACACACACACACATATATATATATCTAGGGGTAATTTAGAGTCACAAATCAGAGGCAGAAACTGAAGTACTCGGAGGAAACCCACATACAGAGTTCATCTGAAGCTCCACAGAGACAGTAACCCGAGCTCAGGATCGAAACAGGGACATCGCTACCCGCTACGCCACCACGCCGCCCCTCCGCCCCAACTCCAGCTCCTGTTTCAGATACTTCACAGTCGTCTCCAGAATTGATCTAAAGTAAGCATCGTATGGCTGATCTCCTTATCTGGCAGAGATTTGTAATGAAATGGAGCAAGCAAGCATATTGAAGCGTTTTTAGAAACTGACTTTAACATGCATTATATGTCCGTGTGACTGTATCTTATAGGGAACGAGGACTAATCTCTGAAACCTGGACATAAAATAATAATCATGTAAAACATAAACTCATGATGTCCTTCATCTTTGTTAATGTTTGATATTCATGCCTGAAATGTTCACCACGTCACTCCAGGAAGAAATGGTTTGCTATTCTGCGATATGATGCATACGTGGTGTGAGATGAGGTGGTCCTAGATGCCTAGCTAGCTGAGATATAGTATAATAATGCCACTGTCAAGCTCGTTGTTGGAAATCACTTAACTGCCTTTGACGTGTTTCACGAATTACTAATTAGATCACTGAATGGCATTGGAATGACGTCCGCTAACCTCCAGCGCTTCTCAGCTGTCTGTTTTTTAGTCACGTGTCCGCATATCATGGATCAGTTCTTCAGCAAGTGATACTCATTGATCTCCATCGGTCATGAACTTTTTCTCCCAGAACTACCCGCTGTGCTTTAGCTGCAGTTAAACTGGTTAACACTCAGGCCTGCCATCTGGGACCCCCCCACCCACACACACACACACACACACACACACACACACACACACACACACACACACACACACACACACACACACACACACACACATACACACACACACACACACACTGCTAATTAAGTCAGAGAGACAGCAGTGAGCAAGCTGAGAGCTGATCTGAGAGCTCGTGCATGATCAGAAGGACTAGACACCCAGCTAGTCTAAAAGCATGCCTATAAATCCGGACGTGTGTGTTGTGTAAATCGTGTTGTATTAATGCAGAATCAAAACTCTGATATAATAGAATCGGATTATGTTGTCTTCGGATATCGTGACGATGTAAGGTTGCGTAGCGATTAAATCACTCAAGCCTGACTTCAACTTAAATAATGAAAAAATGTTTTTTTATTTTCATTTCTTTTTCTTCTATTGTACACCATTCTAACTGCACCTGCAAAACCTCCCAGTGGCCTCAGTGTGGCAGATAATCTCTAACGTCAGGAATAATAAAGAAACCACAACACCAACCAACAAATCTCAGCAAAAGCACACAACAAATATTCCACTATTGAATATTTCATGTTTCCTTTAAGTCAGCTTATCACAGTAAATCACAGAACACACACATTTCTGCAAGGTTCCCTTGTGTATTTTCTCCAGTATTTGTTGCCTCATATGGAACGATGGTATATCCTCCTCACTACCAGGAAAAAATAAATGTCCCAATACTTGTTTTTTAAACTTTCCCAATTGTTTGGAAGGTAATGATAATACTAAAGACATTTTTGGTCTCATTTGAAAGTGCTAAACGTCCTCTTTAGAGCACACAAGGAGTTGGCTCAGTAGTATGCAGGGTGTAGAAGATATTAAGGTTGACAAATGTCCTATACAGAGGACAAATTTGAACTGTGGGTAGTCAGGAGGATATAGTTGTGCACACTAGGAATATCACAGGCAGGTGGAAGGACAAAGAATGAGAAATCAACGAAATAAGTAAGAAGTAACTCTCCACCGGTCCGAGGTGACTTCTTATTACTGGTCATCAGCACGGTTTTTAGCCCTCGTGCCCTCGGTTCAGGGCCTTTGGGTTGAAAACTGGGCCCTGCATAAGCTCCAGGTAATTGCAGTTCTGCTCCACAGAGCCTCTCCTTTCCTCCCTCCAATTTTAATAATGCACTCTGCATCCGATCAGGGGACTTGTTCTCTCATTCTAGCTCTCCTCTTTATTGCCTTTCCATCTCTCACAGTCTCTCTCTCTCTCTCTTTCTCTTCACCTCCCACTTCTGACTTCTTAATTAGTCTCGCGTCCTGCTCTAGGCCTTGGCCCAGTTTCTTACAAACTTTTGGGAGGCAGTGTAAACAGAGAACACACACAAACACACAAACGCACAAAAGCCAGCTTTGTTAGTTTGATCTCATTGCCGCTGATGACTGTGGAAAGACAAACGACTGTCTATAACCAAAGCAAGCCCTGTCTTTTATTACGCGTCGTTAAGCCGGGGTTTACGCTGTACTGTTTTCGGCACATCATTTGAGAATTATTTGGTCACAAATTGAGTCGAGCGTTCTCAGAATGCATAATGCGACACACTCACGGGTGATTTGCTCACGTTGCCATTGCGTGAATGTTTTGGCTTCATCAGAAATGTTTGATTAAATTCACACAGCGTGAGCAAAGCTACTGCTGCTAGTCATAGGTTTACATAAAGAATATGCTACAAGTACGAGAGCCGGAGTTGGAAAACATAAACAAATCATCATTTTTATATTTCTTGATTTGTGCTAGAGATTTTACTTTGGCTTGCAGCATGGATAGTTTCAACCAATTGAAATTCTGGGCAGAAAATTATACAGGAAATGCCTGGTGGAATGTCCAATCTTATCAATCCATCCTGCAGAAATTGAGGCTTTCCAGCAGGTTATAATCTCAAATCTGACAAGGAATTTGTTATTGTAGTGTATTATAGATTACCAACATTTTATAGGCTGAAATTCTATTAAATATGAGGATCTACGATTTAAAAAAAAAAAAAAAAGATATCCCAAAGGGTTAATGCAAATCAATAACAGATTCGAACTCACCCTCTCAGTAGGCTGCTTTAATTTCAGGGTAACTTCCTGCCACAGAAATTTCCAGTTACTGAGCAGATCGTATTACAGCCTTAACCCAAAGGGTCCAGTAAGCCATGTAACAATATACAATCATCACAGGATGCTTAAACTTGGAGTCATGGCTTGTGATATCTTTCTAGAACATTCCAGATTTTCAGAAATGGTCCGAACAATTCCAGATTCCACACGCTGCCGCATCTGGCTTTCTCATTAGGGATAAATTTCTACATCTAAAATATTTATCCTGTCTTTATATGTTTCCTGTGAGATGCTTTGTGACATCGTTTATCATCATGGCAATGGCATTTGTATTTTAAGTGTTCAATTTATTTAGGCTTGTTCATTTTAGATGATTTATATTTTGAGATCTCTTTGGATTTGATCTTTGGTTTTCTTTGTAACCAATTAAGTGTTAGGAAGAAAAAATCCAATCAGGATTCTGTTCTTCTGTGATGAACAGCGAAGCTTGCAAAGCCATCGTTTAGGAGTTGAGGATCTGGACAGAACATTCTACTCTGTCAGGTAACCACAGATGACAGATGTCCCTGTGTCTTAAAAAAAGAAAAAAAAAAAATCTGAGAGATTTTGCTGAAAACTTTGAGCAGTAGCCAAACAATATCTGACTTAAGATTCACCTGAGATTCAGAGTTAGACTTTATTAAAGAGCGACTCTTTTTTCCCCCCCAAATAGATAGATCTACATGATGATGCTGCCAGGTTGCTTTTACCTTGAGTCACCACAGCGGACCAACTGGTCCGCACAACAACTTGGCGCAGGTTTTACGCTGGATGCCCTTCCTGACATAACCCTCCCATTTTTTTTTCCCAGGCTTGGGACTGGCACTGCATCCAGTGGCTGGGGTTTGGGTATTGGCTGGGAATTGAACCCAGGCCTTCTGCATGGTAGGCGAGAAGCGTACCGCTGAGCCACCCTGTTTGAGTCAACCATCTAATCTAATCAGCTAATGTTCATGTCGAATTCTCCCTGTTCATGATTGCTTCATTGCCTGAGTGTTGAAATGCTAAGCTTTTCTAATGCATTGTTTAATTATATGACATTGTTACAGACTGGGACATTTCCCTGCCAGAGTACTAGGGGGCGCTGGTAGGTGTATTGCTGTTTATTGTGAATGTCATGTGATTATGACTCATGTCTTCACCTCTGCTTAATTACGTTTAATCTGGGTTGCTGTTTATACCCATCTGTTTATGCCGAATCTTTGTTCCCGTGATATTTCTGTTTCTTAAGGTATTTTTTCATTTCAACATCTACAGCTTAGCCGGCGTACTTAAAAATTTTTAGTCCAATTGCAAAACTGAAGCTTTTGCACTTTTTCGGCAGTTGAATCGCAAATAATATTATAATATTTATAACAGGAGGAAGCAAATTTGCTGAAGGAGAAGAGGACCATGTGAAGTGCAAGCTAGATTTGTGCTCTCTTTGTGTCAGTGCCCTTGATCGAAAAAAACAAAACAAAAAAAAAAGCAGGCAGATGAAGTAAATAAGTGCAGCGTTGGTTACGATTTGGATTAACGCTACACTATAATATAATCTTAGACTCCTACAGCATTTTATACGTACATATGTGTCTACAATAAACTTTACGAAGGTAATGATTTCAGTTGACTTCATTCCAAGTTTGTAATAAACAGCTAATTCTAAACTTTTATTTACTGTAAACTTTTTTATATATATATGGAAAAGCTGCATAGTTACTACATCTTTGTGCTATGATGTCTTATGAAGGCTTATCTCTGTTCTGGCGCCTCGGAGGTGGAACAAACTTCCGCTAGATGTCCGAAAAGCCGAGTCACCGGACTTCAAACTGTGTCTGGAGACATACCTGTACCTGAACTAGTAGAGATTTACACTTTTCAGATTGCTGTCATACTTCTGGGATCAAGTAAAACCATACACAGAACAAACACTAATGACCGATATAGAGAGATAGTTTGAGTCGATTCCACTCTGTACATTTTCTTATATAATGCCCTTCGTAAGTCCCTCTAACCTCCCCTCAAGCACCTTATAACGGCTCAGGATCTGCCTGCGGGGTATTTTTGCAATTCATCCTTTATCTCGGAACAAGCGCAAGGAGCTTTGTTTAACAGGTGTGTGTGTGTTTGTGTGTGTGTGAGAGAGATTTTGCAAGACAACCAGAGCGAGATGATGTCTTCCATGCAGGGACTTTGAAAGCCAAAGCAGAGGACGTTCAAGCACGTGTTGAATTTCACCTGAAGAATATAGTATTTGAATTCATTTATTTATTTTGGAAAATCTCAGTCATGCTGCTTTATGTGTATAATTCAAATTTACAACTTTTACCTCTGGGTCTGAAATTTGATTTGACTTCTGATGATCTGGGTTTCATATAAAAATCTAGCAGGTTTTCTTGTTTTAATTAAACATTTTTGGAAGGAGTCTCCAGTTTCAGCAACATTTAAAGGTGCCAAAGTCTTAAGAATGGAGAGCTTTTGCTTTATTTTTCTGACATTTCTGCTTCTTCTCTGTTAAGAGAGAAGAAGAAAGAAAGGCTGGTGAGGGACTGAGCGTTTATAGCTGCTGTAATGTAAGTTACAGGGACTAGCTTGCTTTACAGACTTTCTTCAGCATTAGATATGACCGTAAATGGATCACACTATGATGTGGCATTGTTTAACACACACACACAAAAAAAAATCAGTGCCTGTGTAGGAAAATAATCAGCCGTTATTGATTGATTATTTTCCTATAACAGCATGTGCCCAAGTTTTATACTCAGCACACTTTATTCTGCATAGTTTATAGTCACGATCTGGGCTCGTAGTTTAGTTTAAACACCAAAAAATAGCTAGTTTGTTTACTTAGCATTTTAAAACTCCAGTTATTTTGCAAACAATTATAAGATCAGGGATTATATTTGTACACTGTTTACGTCAATGCAAACCATTGTTTGGTGATTTAGCTAGGAAGTAATTATCTAGCTACCGGATGTGCTAAAATATCCTCGCAGTTTCAAGAATCTCCATCGCAAAAATTGCTTGTGAGTAGGAATTATTGTAGGAATATTTTTCTCTTATCGTATGCACGAAACAATGAGATGCGTGTACGCATATGAACTTGATAACAAAAGCACGTGTTTATCATTTGCTGAAGTTTGTTTTCCTCTTGTTGCCTCTGCAGTAATGCATATTTATTGCCGTAGTCCTTCCTTCACTTCCGAGGCTGTAAATTTGGCAGGCGGCTCTAACGTACAGCTCTGACCCTGCCTTAAACACACACTCTTATTTATGACTCCATTTACTTATGAATTAGACCTTTTTTCTACTGCATGCATCAATTTTTTTTCCAGCTGCAGGCTGATTAATCGCATAGACGCTGGCAGGCTGCAACAATAACTAGGCAATATGTGTCCACACACACAAACACACACACACACACGGTAAAATATTATGTACAGTGTTTGCAGCATATACATAATTTAATAATCACAAAGATTTGCACTCACTAGTGATAACTCTGTTAAAAGGGTTATTACATTACACTGAATACGAGGTTCAACCAACACTGTGTCCTTTATGTTCTTCACATCACGTGCCATGGTGTGAAAGATAGAATCGTCAGAATTTTCTGATCAGACATCGATAATATAATGAAGGAGGGCTGGAAACCTTTCTACACACACATACAGAGGAAATTGAATAAGTAAAGACAAACATTTGGAGTTTCATAACATTTTCAACTGATGACGCATACTTTCTCCCCAAAAACACGCATTCTTTCATTTTCAGGACACCTCTCATAGCATCAACAACGTAAACACTGCTTCATATATTCTGAAACGTAACCATGGCAACTAGAATAAGCCTCGTACCTGGACATAGGTGTACATGCTTAAAGGGGTAAAATCTGTCAATAGCTAGACATAATAATAATAATAATAATAAGAAGAAGAAGAATTGGGGTAAATTATTACATACACAAGGTAACACTGTGAGTGTGTGTGTGTGAGAGAGAGAGAGAGAGAGAGAGAGAGAGAGAGCGAGAGAGATGCTAAACATACACTTCCGTCATCTGTACTTTTGTGTAATTTGCACTTTGATTAGATAATGTACGCTCAATCCATCAAAGATTTGCTTCTCCCCTAACAAAAAAAAAAAAAAAAGATGGATGATAATAAATAATAAGTCACTTTGTTCACTTTCATTACACCCCGCGAATGAGTCTGTGACACACCTACTGATGATGCATAATGGAAGCGTCACCAAACTGGGCTGAAAAATACGATCCCAGATGGAGATTTACACCAGGGAGCGTGTTACTTTGTGAAATCACCTGATTTGACCGTCACTGACTGAATCGAAAGCACTGGGATTCTTAGACTTGTGGTGGTGTTGAACAAAATAAAAAAAAAAAAGATCCTTATTTCAAGTTCTGTGACACACCGTTCACTGTGTGAGGAGTCGCAGTGAGCTGGCAAGATTCGGCGAGACCAGACAGTAAAGCTGAACATTTCTGTGTTGTTTCAGTGGAATATATGTACACTATATTGCTAAAAGTTTTGGGACACCCCTCCAAATCATTCAATTCAGATGTTCTTGTTTTTTTTTTTTTTTTTAATTGGTTGTGCTTGGCCACCTAGTTCCAGTGAAAGGAACTCTTAATGTTTCAGCATACCAAGACATTTTGGACAATTTCATGCTCCCAACTTTCTGGGAACAGTTTGGGGATGACCCCTTCCTGTTCCAACATGACTGCACACCAGTGCTCAAAGCAAGGTCCATAAAGACATGGATGAGCGAGTTTGGTGTGGAGGAACTTGTGAAGTCCTGACCTCAACCTCAAATAGAACACCTTTGGGATGAATTCTGGCCTTCTTGTCCAACATCAGTGCCTGACCTCACAAATGCACTGCTAGAGAGGAATGGTCAAACATTCCCGTAAACACATTCCTAAACCTTGTGGAAAGCCTTCCCAGTATAGTGGAAGCTGTTCCATTCCATATTAGGCACTACGGATTAAGAATGGGATGTCCTCAAAGTTCATGTGTGTGTAAAGGCAGACGTCACAAAACCTTTGCCAATTTAGTGTATGTTAAGTTGTTGCAGATAGAAATATACAAATCTGGCCAACCCTCTCTAACCCTACCTTGATGTACACATGGCAATATGATGGCTGCAAGTTGTCTAACACTAACACACCTAATCCTGACCTACAACAGTACTCTATTTTGAGACAATTCTCTGGTACGAAGGGGCATAAAATCCTGCTTGCCCTGTTTTTCTATCGCAGGCGGACACCGAATACAGACACGCAAGCCGGCGTCCTTTAATCAGCTCTTTGTATTGATCTGATTATCTACGCACAAGCACCTGCCTTGTCTAAATTATTCACGCATGTTAAATAGACACGGTTAATAATTAAACAGCTGCTCTGCTGTAATTAATGCTGTGGAACTATGTGACAGGCTATGTGGCAGTGCAGCTGCTGACATGTCAATACTTATTTATTTCTCCACTTGAATTAAAGCAGGGGTTTTTTGGCTTCCTTTAGTTTAATGTGGTTAAATATCAGGATTGTCCGAGTGGCACTAAAGCAACACCTTGCAACACTTTCGCTCATACTAACGCTAGATATATATATTTAACAGCGGCCTTGTGCAAGTCACGTCCTTAGCTTTCTCTTTCGAGTGCATTCCTGCAATGTGAAACTTTTCAAAGAAGCAGAGCTGAATATTCTCTCTCTCTCTCTCTCTCTCTCTCTCTCTCTCTCTCTCTCTCTCTCTCTCTCTCTCTCTCTCTCTCTCTCTCTGACTCTCTCTCTCTCTCTCTCTCTCTCTGACTCTCTGATTGTGTGATTGACAGCGCAGCCAAGCATGCCAGACACAGATTGAGTCGCTTTCACTTTTCCTTTGTCAAATCTTCCACACGCCTCATCACAAGATCAGTTACCAGCTTTTCTGTATGTGTACCCGATGCACATCAAAAAAGGTACTGCGATAACAACAAAGAAAACTTCAAACAAGGCGCGAAACAACACTTCACAGCGTTCACACCATAACACTACATAATATATTAGATATGACACGGAGAATCGGGTGCAGGGGAGAAGGGTAGAGACGATATAAAATCAATATCAAGTCTGAGATTAAAGTCTGATTAAATCACAGGCTCTTAATGAATATGCAGTTTGATGAGTTAGTATCAGTTATCAGTTGTGTTACAGCAGCTGTGAACTACAGTTCCTGCTTTTTTCCTCTCTCTTGAAGTTAAAATGACAAAAATACTTCTTAAACTTACAGCTTTACATATGATTTGTTACTAAGATGCTCACACGTATAGTATAATTTTTTTTTATTATACTATACACCGATCAGCCATAACATTATGAGCAGTGAGAGGTGAAGTGAATAAGACTGATGATCTCCTCATCATGGCACCTGTTAGTGGGTGGGATATATTAGGCAGCAAGTGAACTTTTTGTCCTCAAAGTTGATGTGTTAGAAACAGGAAAAATGGACAAGCGTAAGGATTTGAGCGAGTTTGACAAGGGCCAAATTGTGATGGCTAGACCACTGGATCAGAACATCTCCAAAACTGCAGCTCTTGTGGGGTGTTCCTGGTCTGCAGTGGTCAGTATCTATCAAAAGTGGTCCAAGGAAGGAACAGTGGTGAACCAGCGACAGGTTCATTTAACCAGCTTTTAAATGAGATTTTCCATGGCACTCCACTGGGTCACAGGCTGTCCACACTATCCCCAGCACCAGTGAGCACCACCAAGCGACCAGACTCCAACCAGGGGTAGAGCGTCTGGATGGATCAGGCAGGTCCAGAAAGAAGAAGTGGTCACACTGGACACCCAGAACACTGGGATTATATTGGGGATATGTTCACATCTCTAATGCAGTTAATGACCTCGGAAAAAAGTTTTCTTTTTTTTTTTTTTTAGTTATCTCAAAGTTTTTTATATTTTGTTGGAGATATGTAACTATATCTGCACACATGATACAGAGTCAATATGTATGTATTAAGTGCAAAAGTCATAGTGAAAGACCACAGCAGCTGCCAGAAGACAGACAGACTGGGTTAATGTAGGCAGATCCACATCCATGGCTCCGTAGATCAATACTGATGCAAAGATAAACACCAGAGAACAGCTCAAAGATTTAAAACGGAATGAAAAGAGAGAGGAGGGGAAAAAAACAACTTCAGAATCCATTGCACAAGCTTCAAGAGAAATACAAAATAAAGTAAATACACAGGAAACTCAGAAAAAGTCTAATGTTAGGGTTGTTTTTAGTATCTGCTTTCTGTAAATCCTACATTTTTAAAGAGCATTAATCAACCCTCCAGGACTGTATGAGAAATTAACGCAAAATCACACAATGTTTGTTTGAAAAAGCTGGAAATTGTTCAGAATTATTGCAGATTTTCCACAGATGTAGGCCAAAACGCATCACAATTTTATTCAAACATGAGTACAGCTATCAGAGAAAGTAATTATTTGTCTGCATTTATTGCTAGTAGTTTAAAAGCCTCCGCATACTGTGCAAACTTGAGAAGTTTTCTGTAAAAAAACAAAAAAAAACAACCAAATTTCTGGGCCAAAACATTATAAAAAATACTCCTGGAGGCACTGAATAATAAAGAATATTGCCAGTCAGACATATTGATTGATTGATCGGTCGATCGATTGGTTCTGGGTCGAACGTTGTTGCATTTTATTTTGTACCAGCTGTATATGGATGAAATCTCAGTGCTTCTTGACTTGACATGTTTGCACTGTATTTCTTCTTATTTGCTCTCAGTATCCACAGAGTTGGCACTTTATTAGGTATGACAGCCTTGTACCAACAATGGCCATATTTTCAGATCAACTTTATTGGATAGTTCACCAGCTCATTTCAACAGGGTAGCAGTTTGGGGACTTGAGCTCATCTTGAAGTTTAGAGAACAGACTCCAATTGTATGGGGCAGTGGCAGCTCAAATGCTTAAAGGCTCTGGGTTGTTGAGCAGAAGATCAGGGGTTCAAGCCCCAGCACCTAAGCAAGGCCCCCAACCCCCTTCTCCAGGGGTGTATATGTATATGTGTGACAATAGAGGCAACTTAATGGGATGTGGTAGCTTAGTGATCGAGAAGATTGTGAACTCAAATCCCAGGTCCACCAAGCCGCCACTGCTGGGCCCCTGCGCAAGGCCCTTAACCCTCAGTTGCTCAGTTGTATAAAAAGTGAGATAAATCGTAGGTCACTCTGGATAAAGGTGTCTGCCAGAAATGGTAGAGGAAGTGGTTAAGGCTTTGGGTTGTTGACCGGAAGATCAGGGTTCAAGCCCCAGCACTGCCAAGCTGCCACCATTGGGCCCTTGAGCAAGAACCCCAACCCTTAGGGGCGTAGCATCAGGGGTTACCTTGCTCTCTTACCCTAACCCTGCAAGGATGGGATATGCTAAGACTACAAACAAATGGACACATGGACGAAGACTCACCAGAGCCAGTCGTTACCTTGAAAACCCATTTATTTATGTATGTATGTATGTATGTATGTATGTATGTATGTATGTATGTATGTGTTTTATTTGTGTTTTTATTTATTTATTTTTTCATTTTCTTTAATATGTGGATTTTTTTTCAGCTTGAAACAACCATTTCAATGAGTCATACATTATAAAATGTACAATTCCCCCCCCTTATCCCTCTGCATTCACTAATCCCTGTGAAGTTTCCGAAATATTCCACAAGTCAAATGTTCAACAGGACGTTATGTCACCTGGATTTCTTAATTTACCCCAAAGTAACATATTCAAACACATTTTTAAAGCATATAAAATGAGATATTGTAACCGAACGTTTAACTGAGCGTTCCTTGACTCAGTGTTGAACAGAAATAATAGCGTCTGCTCTGCTGCAGAATTCCACCGCGGCTTTATTGGCTTCATCTTGTACGGCGTTTGGTTCCATAAAGCGTGGAAAGCTGCTGTTAATGCCGTTTTCAGCCAGCTTTAGTCAGATACACAAGCAGACCATACAGTATACAATTGTAACATCTGCAGTGGCCTTCAGTCTTCTCTCATACAGCATTAGATGGGTTTATTTATGCCAGAATAGGCATCGGAGGACGCGTGTGATGGGAGAATGGAAATGAATGAGGGAGCGTGTAAGGAACGAGGTTGTAAAGTAAAGCTGAAGCTGATATAAATCTAGACTGGTTCACTGCAGGGACTCTGTCGTTTTCTCTGCCTGTCATTCCTATCTCTCTCTCTCTCTCTGTTTCTCTCTCACACTTACCCAGCCCCACACACACACACGTATATTGCTGTAATGTATTCTGCCCAGCAGTCCCTCTATCTATAATTGCTGGGCTTTTCAACTCTGACCCGTGGCTGCTAGCATGTGTTAATTCACACTCGTTGCAGACAGACCCTCTGGGGCTTGTGTGTGTGTGTGTGTGTGTGTGTGTGTGTGTGTGTGTGTGTGTGTGTGTGTGTGTGTGTGCGCACGTGTGTGTGTGCTTTTTTGTTGGCGAAGGAAGCTTCAGAGACGCAACAAAAAGGCAGTGTGTAAGCCAAAGTGGCTTTGTATGTCAGGGTCACAGGCTTCTGCAAGGGTCAGTGAAGGAAGTGAACTAATGAATGCAGCACTCTTTCTCTTTTTGTCTCTCTCTCTCTCTCTCTCTCTCTCTCTCGACGTTTTTGCACTCCGTGATGCGTCACTGACACGACAGTGTTTTTTTTTTTTTTTTTTTTTTTTTTTTTTTTTTAATTTTATTTTAGTAGCTTCAAGAAAGAGAGAGGTTGCTGATGGAATGACTGATACAGGAATGGAACTAACAGCACTCTTTTTTTTGTGGTGGTTTTCCTCTAACAACACACTGTTTCATTCCTTAGTTAACTTACTTTGAAAAGTAAGAGAGAAACAAACCTACAGTGGGGCAAAAAAGTATTTAGTCAGCCACCCATTGTGCAAGTTCTCCCCCTTAAAAAGATGAGAGAGGCCTGTAATTTTCATCATAGGTACACTTCAACTATGAGAGACAGAATGAGCAAAAAAAATCCAGAAAATCACATTGTCTGATTTTTAAAGAATTTATTTGCAAGTTATGGTGGAAAATAAGTATTTGGTCACCTACAAAAAAGCAAGATTTCTGGCTCTCACAGACCTGTAACTTCTTCTTTAAGAGGCTCCTCTGTCCTCCACTCGTTACCTGTATTAATGGCACCTGTTTGAACTCGTTATCAGTATAAAAGACACCTGTCCACAACCTCAAACAGTCAGACTCCAAACTCCACTATGGCCAAGACCAAAGAGCTGTCAAAGGACACCAGAAACAAAATTGTAGACCTGCACCAGGCTGGGAAGACTGAATCTGCAGTAGGTAAGCAGCTTCGTGTGAAGAAATCAACTGTGGGAGCAATTATTAGAAAATGGAAGTCATACAAGACCACTGATAATCTCCCTCGATCTGGGGCTCCACGCAAGATCTCACCCCGTGTGGTCAAAATGATCACAAGAACGGTGAGCAAAAATCCCAGAACCATACGGGGGGACCTAGTGAATGACCTGCAGAGAGCTGGGACCAAAGTAACAAAGGCTACCATCAGTAACACACTACGCCGCCAGGGACTCAAATCCTGCAGTGCCAGACGTGTCCCCCTGCTTAAGCCAGTACATGTCCGGGCCCGTCTGAAGTTTGCTAGAGAGCATTTGGATGATCCAGAAGAGGATTGGGAGAATGTCATATGGTCAGATGAAACCAAAATAGAACTTTTTGGTAAAAACTCAACTTGTCGTGTTTGGAGGAGAAAGAATGCTGAGTTGCATCCAAAGAACACCATACCTACTGTGAAGCATGGGGGTGGAAACATCATGCTTTGGGGCTGTTTTTCTGCAAAGGGACCAGGACGACTGATCCGTGTAAAGGAAAGAATGAATGGGGCCATGTATCGTGAGATTTTGAGTAAAAACCTCCTTCCATCAGCAAGGACATTGAAGATGAAACGTGGCTGGGTCTTTCAGCATGACAATGATCCCAAACACACCGCCCGGGCAATGAAGGAGTGGCTTTGTAAGAAGCATTTCAAGGTCCTGGAGTGGCCTAGCCAGTGTCCAGATCTCAATCCCATAGAAAATCTTTGGAGGGAGTTGAAAATCCGTGTTGCCCAGCGACAGCCCCAAAACATCACTGCTCTAGAGGAGATCTGCATGGAGGAATGGGCCAAACTACCAGCAACAGTGTGTAAAAACCTTGTGGCGACTTACAGAAAACGTTTGACCTCTGTCATTGCCAACAAAGGGTATATAACTAAGTATTGAGATGAACTTTTGTTATTGACCAAATACTTATTTTCCACCATAATTTGCAAATAAATTCTTTAAAAATCAGACAATGTGATTTTCTGGATTTTTTTTCTCATTCTGTCTCTCATAGTTGAAGTGTAATTATGATGAAAATTACAGGCCTCTCTCATCTTTTTAAGTGGGAGAACTTGCACAATTGGTGGCTGACTAAATACTTTTTTGCCCCACTGTGTATATATTCCTTTATTACCTGAAATTCTGAACAGACTTCCATGGAGTTAAACCTTTGCCTTGTTTACTGGCTCATTAAGGGGCAGAGAGAGGGTGAGTGTGTGCAGCGTAATGGTATGTGGCCAGGCTTGGCTTTGTGCAAGAGACAAAGTTAGTGTGTGAGCAAGAAAAAGAGTAGATTTTTGTGAGAAACTGTGTGTGTGTGTGTGTGTGTGTGTGTGTGTGTGTGTGTGTGTGTGATGCTTCTGATTATTCCGGAGTTGTGTTCAATGCCTTGATAGACACGAGGAAAAGGAAAAAGACAGATTTTTTACCGATTCTCTCTCTTGTGCCGTCTGTCTTTGCGGCTCTCTCAGTGGCATGTATGCTGTGTGTGTGTGTGTGTGTGTGTGTAGAACTCCATTTATATGGTGGGCTGATAGCACACAGGCTAAAGTGGTAGAGGTCTCACACGTTTTATATTTACACTCATCAAAAACTGGGATTGAGAAGGCTGCCACAGAGGTGTGTGTGTGTGTGTGTGTGTGTGTGTGTGTGTGTATGTGAGAGAGAGAGAGAGAAAGAGAGAGAGCATGTGTGGGTGATGGATAGGAATTGGTATCTTGATGCATTTAGTGACCATTGGTGTCATTTGAATCCCTGTGCATCTCTTCTGTCTGTCCTCATCACATTTCATATCACACACACACACACACACACACACACACACACACACACACACACACACACACACACACACACACACACAGAGCAACACCTCCACCTGTTCCTTCAACACCCAGACACTTGACTAATGCCAACTCCACAATGTTGTACGTTCTTCTGGTTTATTGGAACACAGCCTCAGTTGCAGCTCACTTGTTCGTATTCACCACTCACGACGAAGTGCACTTGATTTTCCTGTTCAAAAAAATCTCAAGAACTTCACTTAACCTACATCGTCGTTCACGCCAAGGTCAGGAGTTTTCCTCCTCAAAAAGCCTGCTCTTACACTGCACCCACCTCCCTTTGCCAAGTGATTAGAGGAAGTGTTTAAAGTTGTACTGTAACATGGTGATGTCTAATTAAACTCTAATTAGTCCTGGTCATTTGTCTAAGCTTTCACAGCTCTCCCTTTTCACTTCCTGACCTTCTTGAACTCTTATTGTCTCTGAACCTACAATGTCCGGTGATCTCTCTCGATCGCTCTCTCTCTCTCTCTCTCTCTCTCTCTCTCTCTCTCTCTCTCTCTCTCTCTCTCTCTCTTTTCACACCCTCACTCTCTCACCTCTTCTCCTGCATGACTCCATTCTCACCTTGCTGTGGCTATTAGCATCCTGAAGAGAGAAAGATTGAGTAGAATGAAGAACATATGCTGCTCTGTGAGACTCAGCTCGACGTCGTGTGTATACACACACACGCACACACATACACACAGTTAAAGAAGTTCTAATTTTAACCTGCACCAGCTGCTTACCTTTTCACAACTCTGTTGTGGTGCAGCAGAGGCAGGTGTGTGTGTGTGTATGAGTGGTAGAGACACACACATAAACACACACGGGACTGCAATGACTTTTTTTTTTTTTTTTTTTTTTTACCTGGACACAAAGAGACTCTGGTGCTGCCAAAAAGATGGAGTAGTTTTTTGCGATCGTTACTAGGCGCTCCCGATTTTTGACAGCCAGATCTGTTTCTTTTTCACATACACACACACACACACACACACACATACACAAAGGAAGTCGAAGGTTGCCGCAACAGAAACATTCTGTTCCTGTGTAGCTCTGTTTCCACCTGCTTTTATGCAAATTTTACATTTTTGAAAGGAAACAAGCAAACAGACAAAAAAGGCAACAAAAAAAAAAGACGCTTATGTAACACACAAAATAAACAGCTTGGTGGAAAGTAGGAAAGTTAGCACACAGGGAAGTAAGGGAGTAAACACGGCAGGGCGTGCGGTTACAGGGAAGTAATCAGCGGCGGTGTGGAGAGATGCTGATACCACCCCAAGTTTTTACCTTTCTGTTTCTGTTCGTTTAAAAACCAAGTTCCTGTTATCACTTGCGTTACAGCAGCTAGAAATGGTCATTCCTTCCATCAGCATTTTTTTGCTTTCAGTCCATCCCCCACACACACACACACACACGGTCAGACACACATTCTCTAGTTTCCATAGCGATGCCGTCAGCTTGGTAGGACTTGATATGATCCGTGACATGCTCTTTGAGAGAGCTCAGCACAAACAGAATGCCCGTCAGTAGCCTGGTGCTTGCTCTTTGTTTCTTCTCCTCACATCCATTTTTTTTTCTTCTCTCGTACATTTCTGCTCTGTCTCTCCTCCTGTCAATCTGAGACAAAGATCTTAGCCAAGGCTGGAGTTTTATCTGTGTTTGACCAATTCCCCTGCTCTCTCTCTCTGTCTTCCTCTAGCTTTCTTAATATCTTTTTCTCTACCTTTCTTCCTATCTCTCTCTCTCTTTCTCTCTCTCTCTCTCTCTCTCTCTCTAGCCCCCCCCTCTATCTTCCTTCCTACCTTTCTTCCTCCATCTCTCTCCCTCTCTCTCTCTCTAGCTCCCCCCTTTCTCCCTCTCTCTGTATCTGTATCTCTCTCTCTCGCATTCTCCCCCCCCCCTCTAGCTTTCTCTCTCTGTCTCTGGTATTCATTCAAGGTCTTCATTTCTGACTTGCAAGTCTCCATTTGTGAGTCTTCGATCTCCCTCTCCTGTGATCTCTATCTTTTTTTTTATTATCTTAAATTCACTCAGAAATCATTGTCTTGTTGAACTGACCACTTGCCCCTACACACCAGTTCCCAGTGTAACAGTCATTATATTTGCTTTTTCTCAGCTCTTCACAAGCTTGCATTTGTTTTGCCCCTGTTTGTTTGTTTGTTTATTTTGTCCCCGTTGTGATGTTGTTTCATTATCTTACTGTGTGCACCTGTTTCCTGTTCGTGATGAACTTTTTGGTCTTGTTCCTGCGTTCCACAGCTCTGTTGAATTCTCAACTCTGATTGGCCGGACGATGTTGTTTATTTATTTTCGTTTGTTTATAACAGCAGCTTGGACAGAAGGTCAGAGTGCAGGTTTATATTAATATGCGTGTTTTAATTCTTAGTAGCAACTCGTTAGCTAATAAGCTAGGCTAATTGGAAACTAATTAAAGAGTGTATTGTAATCATTGATATGCTGAAGAGATCTTTATGGAAGGAGACTCCATGGTCAACACTTGGTAAGACCGTAACAAGGGAGTGTATAAAAGGCAGCTGGTGTTGGAGTGGTTGTTAACAGCCGCTATAACGTAAGCGATAACAGGAACTACGCTGTCTTGAGGATGTAACTATAAATGTAACGGTTAAGACATCATGCCCCATTGTGTTTTATTCCCTGTGCATCGCTGCCTTACTGTGTATTGACCCTTTGGACTACAGTTGTTTGATTCACCGTAATAAAGCCCAGGCCGAAAGCCCAAGCAGAGGTCATTTTCTCTATTGTCAGGAGTTTACATTCTGGCTCTGCTTTGGCCGACTGTGCCAAGAGTCCAAGAGAGCATAATTGGTCCACCTATCTCTCCTGTCAATCTATGCTGCCTGTGAGCTGGTGTGTACTGGAGAGGGCAGTTAGGGCTGTCCTCCAAGTTTATCTACCTTGAGACGTTACACGAGCAGCAGTCTGATAAGATGCTGAGTCTGGCTCTGTGGCTGAGCCTTTAGCTGCCCCGGGTTACTAGCTGAGATGGAATAAGTAGCCGAGACCTGACAACAACTTCTCTAGGAATATGTACGTATGTAGTGGATGGATGTCTCTCTGGGGCTGGGAATAATGACTTTGACATCCCTGGGTTAGGAAAACATAAATCTATTTGACCAGAACAAGATGGATTTATTGGATCAATTTATTGAGTCTACTTTCCAACATTGATCACGCTGATTAAGGAGAGAGTTTAATAAACATCCAGGTAAAATGTCACTCTGACTAAAGATGTCTAAAAGCTTGCGAGGTTTCTAGCCATAACAAAACAGACTCGAGCTTAAACAATCGTTATTCATCAACAAAACAGAGAGGAGCGCTTATACAAATTGACAAATATGGGGTTTAGAAAAAAAAGCTAGCAAATTTCACTTAGCTTTTTTGATGCCTGCTTGCTAGTTTGACCTCTAGCTACTTTTCTGGTGCACCTTATAATCCTGAGAGTGTGAGTTCAAATCCTGGTGAAATCCAGGGATCGAAATAGCCCTGGTGGGAGGGTTGTACTCTTCTCTCATCTGTCAATCACAACAGCGTTAGCCAGTCATGGGCATTTGTGAGCTTGAGTATAAGGAAGACATGTTGAGGAAGAGACAGGAGTCAGAGCTAGAGGTAGCAGAGCTGAAGATGCTGAGGTTCTCTTTGGGAGTGACAAGACTGGACAGGATTAGGAACGAGTACATCAGAGGGACAGCTCATGTTGGATGTTTGGGGGACAAAGTTAGGGAGGCCAGATTAAGATGGTTTGGACATGTCCAGAGGAGGGAGAGTGAGTATATTGGTAGGAGAGTGTTGGACATGAAGCTGCCAAGCAGGAGGCAAAGAGGAAGGCCAAAGAGGAGGTATATGGATGGAATTAATGAGGATATGAAGCTAGTGGATGCAGAAGATAGGGATAGGTGGAGAGAGATGATTCGCTGTGGTGACCCCTGAAGGGAAAAGCCGAAAGAAGAAGAAGAAGAAGTATAAGGAAGACATGTATGAGTTGCACTTTCCATAAGTGTGTTATGTTGCCATGTGTTGCACTTGTGTTAGCGTTCACTCTTCGTGGTTGGTAGCTGTTATACGACAGATGATGTATTTTTACCTGAATTTGTAAAAAAAATGTGCTGAAAAGGTAAAAAAATTCAAAACGAGAGCACTAAGCATTGCTGGTTATCAAAGTTTCTAACTTTCCAGCTTTCATGCCTGTAAGAAGAGAAGTGTTTCAATCCTCCAGGAGGTCCTGCTGCTTTGAGATGGACCACCTGGGAAAAGAGAAAGAGGAGTAACAAAAGTAGGAGAAGACGAAGTGAGCGATTTTGCCCTTGGCACTGTAAGACCGTAGCTGATGCTTTAATACTAATTTGCCCTTGGCGAACAATTCTTAAAGCGAAATTGCCGCTCTCAGATGCGTAACGTTTTAATACATGGACGAGGCTCTCGCTGATAGAGACGACAAGAGAAGAGAAAGAGAATGACTTGTTGACGGATGGAGGGGTAATTTGGATAGTTATGGTGATAAATGACAGCACGTGAGCAATAAAGTTGTTTGCACCATGTTACACACATGCCTTTTTCCCCGGGAGATGAATTTTGAGCTGCTGAAGATGAGACTATGGAAGATATCAAAAGCATGTTATATTGAGCTGAATAAAAAAAACCTGCAAGTATTGCTTACATACAGACGCTACGCAGGGGAAGAGTCAATAGTCAGGTCAAGCGAGTTTTCTATACCACATGACTCGATCTGTCTCTCTTTCTCTATCACTCATTCTGTCTACGTCTTTCCCTCTGTCTCACTCATTCACCGTTAGTCTCTCTCGCTAGTGCAGCCACTCTGTCTCACTCTTTCTGTCTGTCTGTCTCACTCTGTCTCACACTCTCACTCTGTCTCCTCACTTTTTTCATTTACTCACTAAATCTCCCCCTGTCTGTCTCTGTTTCTCTCTCTGTCTCACACTGTCTGTCTCTCTCTTGCTCACGCTTTCTCTCCATGTCTGTCTGTCTGTTTTTCTCTATTTCTCTCTCTCACACTGTCTCACTTATTCACTAAATATTTCCGTCTGTCTGTCTTCCTGCCTTTCTGTCTGTTTCTCTTCCTGTCTGTCTGTCTCCCTGTCTGTTTTTGTCTTTGTATCACACTATCTCACTTACTCATGAAATTTCTCCTTCTGTCTGTCTCTCTTTCTGTCTGTTTCTCTCTCTGTCTCACTCTTTCTCTCTCACTTGATCATCTGTCTGTCTTTCTATCTGACTGTCTCTCTGTCTGTCTCTGTTTCTCTATCTGTTTCACACTGCCTGTCTCTCTCTTGTTCATTCTGTCCCTCTCTTGCCCATTCTGTCCCTCCATGTCTGTCTGTAGCTCTCTCTGTTTCTCTCTGTCTGTCTCTTTCTGTCTCTCTGTCTCACTCTGTCTCTCACTTGATCACTTACTAAATCTCTCCATCTGCCTGTCTGTTTCTCTGTCTGTGTCTCTCCTTCTGTTTCTCTCTGTCACACTGTCTGTTTCTCTTGCTCCATTTGTCTGTCTGTCTGCCTTGTCTGTCTGTTTCTCTCTCTCACTCTCTCTCTCTCACTTGATCACTTACTAAATCTCTCTGTCCGTCTGTCTGTCTGTCTGTCTCTCCTTCTGTTTCTCTCTCTGTGCCACACTGTCTGTATCTCTCTTGCTCATTCTGTCTCTCTCACTTCATCTCTTGATCTCACTAACTCCCTCCCTGTCTATCCATCTCTCTCCCTCGGTCTCACTCTCTGTCTCTCTCACTGACTTGCTCACTCACTAACTCCCTGCCCCCCCCCCTCTCTCACTCTCTCTCTCTCACTCACTCACACACACACACACACACACACACACACACACACACACACACACACACACACACACACACACATTTTCTGTCCTTGGGGCTGATTTGGCTGTACTCTCTGTGGTGTTTGGACAGGCTCATCCTGATCCACTCACCCTTATCCTGTCTACTAACTGCCTGTTTGAAACTTGGCCACCAGCCTGCATTGCTGTTGTTGTGCATGCGTGTGTGTGTTTAGTTGTGTATTGTTTTGTGATTAAATGGTCGTGTTTATGCAGTGATCTCTGTGTAGTGTGCGTCTGGACACACACAGCTCTGAAGTTAACATGTGCATGTTTGCTGTCTGATTAAACTTGGATTAAAGTTGTTGATCCCCTGAGCAAAGCAAGAGAATAACAAAGCATTTGTGATTCTTTTATTTTCTTTTTATGATATTAAACAGCATGCTTAATGATTTCTTTTTTTATTTTGTACCGTAGCTGAACATGTAAGTAAGAACTAAACGCAGGTAGGAATTAAAATTTAGAAGTGCAGACGCTGGATCCATCCTTCTGGAGTATAGCTTGACCGTGTCCAAACCGAGGTGTGTGCGTGTGTGTGTTTGTTTATACTGAGAAAATCTCAGTTATTTTGCCCACAGGAAGTGATTTCTGATATTCTGCTGTCTGATACTAGGCTTATGGCGCCATTCTAGCTTAATTTTGTCTTTTAATTAAATCCATATATCTTCTGCGACCTCGACTTGGTCCTGCCTTCCGATAACGGTCACACAATGCCACACGACTGACCTCACTTAAGTTTCTTTGAAATGAAAAGAGGATGGAGGGAAGAAGGATTGCTTTTCATTTTGCAGTGTTAACTCCAAGATTACACTTTGTGCCATTCTCTTCTTCTTATCTCTTAAAACTCTTTTTAATCGGTTACAGCATTCACATTTATTCATTTCACATCACAGGATCTGACTCCACTGTTAGATCAGCTGTGTGAGAAATTGAATTGTCTGTGTCCAGAAAATTAGAATATTTCAGCATGCGAGGGATCTGCCTTGGTTATCTGTGTATACTGTACTTTTTGTTTAAACTATCAGACGTCTTCAGACTTTTTTTTTCATCCCGGAAAAGTGTTAACTAAGAAAGACAGCAGCATATGAATAGATAACGACTCCCGGGAAATGATGAGATAACGACAGCTGGAGAATTTAGAGAATTACTTTTTTTTTTTGCGCTCTTAATTTGAAATTCAATTCGGTGAGAGCTGCTACTTATCTGTATGCATGAATGCATCTGACGAGGCACCTGACCTTATCCGTCATGCTTACATTTGTGTTAACAGAAATCCAATCACTTTCCTTCCTGGCTTCTTTTTAAGACTTAAGTCGTAACTTAAGTCTAAATGTTGTGGCAGTATTCACGACAGGAACGTTCCTTGTATTTGGAGTTGGAAATGAATTTTAAGTCAAAACAAGTCGATTTTTTTTTTTTTTTAAAGAGCTCTGCATCTTGATTATGAAAACTATAGCTGGAATATTCTCCTTGCATTTCAAGAGCAGCTTGCCTTTAAACACCAGCCTTTAAACACCAGCACTTGCCTTGAAGCCCAAATTTTTATCCATAAAATAATTGTTTCATGAGATGAGCAATGTGTTGATGGTGGTATCACTTTGCCTCCCTCTCCGCAGTGTGTATGCTTCAACACCCAATGTTAATTGTTGCCACGTCTTAATGACTAATGCCTGCTATTGACTCAATTAGTGAAGTCCTCTGTGAGTCCTCTTGTAGAGCTTCTAATAAATAAGCATAACTGATGGACGCTGTACAGCTCTAGTAGTAGAAAGTCGTCCTTTTTTTTTTCTCCCACGAGCACACACATGAAGTCGTCTTGGACTAGCCAGCAGCTGCTGAAGCTGTCAGAGTGAGCTTCCCTAAGTGGAGTTGATGCCTGTCACTGACTCGGCTGTTTAATGCCAATAGCTGTGTTCGTCTGACAGCCGATCTGTATTGAGTCATAGTGAAAGGTATCGACTCAGCAAAACTGCCTTCAGTCCTTCAGCATCTCCAGCAGTCCTTAATGTAGCAGCGTGGGCGATTTTTCTGAGTTACACTCCGCTCTATCCGCTGTAAGTGTTCTCAGAACCATTTGACATCCATGCAGAATAAAAACAACTGTGATTTTAGAAAAATCAAAATAGCAATTGCTAATAGTCGTAGTACTGGTAGTAGTAGCTGTTAGTAGACATGGTGTGTTGCTAATACTTTAACAGTGATGAATTTCTCTCTGGTCAACATGGCTGTTAAATCCATACCGCACATATTACATATATGCCATGAGCTGCACTCTCCTCTGCATGCATTTGCTCTCAGAAGCACATGATTTGGCTAGTGTCATTTTAAGAGTACAGGGGAGTGAGAGTACTGTCCCCTACCACCAGAGAGTATGGCCGGTTTTGGCCAAATGACCTCAAACTCACCACTCACTAACACTACCCTCTCATGAAGGAATTCTTTCCAATCCCATCTCTTCTCACAGCGCATTTAACCAATCCCACTCTTTCCCAAAGGAAATCTGACCAATTGCACCATCTTCTGCCAAAGGTTTGACAAATCCCCTTTCCTGTAGGAATTCCGACCAATCTTGCCCTCACCTGCAATAAGTTTGACCAGTCCCACTCTGCTTACCTAGCAAGTTTGACCTCTCTCACCCTTTTCCAAAGGACTTCTGACCAATCCACCCTGCTTAAGTAGCAGGTTTGACCTATCCCTTTCTTTCGCCAAAAAATTCTGAAGAAATCCCACCTGCTCATACAGAAAGTTTGACTAACCCACAATTTCCTGTACATAATCGGACTAATCCTGCCCTCTTGTTCAGATATTTGAGCAATCCCAACCTCTCTCAAAGGAATTCTGAACAATCCCACCCTGCTTAAGTAGCAAGTTTGACCTATTCCACCCTTTCCCAAAGAATTCTAACCACTCACACAAGGTAGCAGAACCCTACCCTTTCTGCAGTTTGTAGTTTTGTTCATATCTGCTTGTGATATTTTGTGTTGAACTCCACAGCAGTCCTAACAAGAGTAAAGCTTTTATCGAAGATGCATGAACAAATGCGGTAAATGCATCACACAGTACTGCCTGAGCACTACACTCCCATATTAATCACTGTGGCCTTTCTTTGTCCTGTGAGGTTCATATCTATGTCTGCCCTTGTCCACATGAAAGTAAAAAATGCCTGCCCCTGGGACTTTTCAGGGTCTTGCAAATTATACCTACTTGATTAAACCCTTCGACTTGGAAACACAAATCTGTAAAGCTGGTTGTCCAGGGCCAAATGGATAAAAGTGTTTTCATGATTATCCTGGTTTTCCTTTAACTGTGGCTTTGCAACATGGGCTAGTTTATCTGAAGTGAAACAGTGTGTTTGGCTCCTCACTACTTTACTTCAAGATTTATGCCAAGGCGCCAAGGAGGTCATGGAAATGGGAGACAGATAGAGGAGAAGGAGATAAAGCGAAGAAAGAGGACGGCAGCATGCTCCAGAAAAGACGGTGGAAAGGTACGACCCAGAGCGCAGTGATCCCCCAGAGGAGGCAGGTGCAGGTGGAGATCCTTTCTTGATGCTCATTATGGGTGGATATTAGAGTGTAGACACACGTCTCATAAATCGAATATAAACTAATAAATACGTCCGCTTCTTTTATTGCTAGACAGGTTTTTCATTAATATTTAATCTATTTCAGACTTCAAAGTCATCCCACATGCAAAAAAGTAGACATCTGATGATCCTGGTCACGTTCTGTATATTCACTTTCTCGTTTTTATGCAGAGCATCTGATTAAAAACGCAACTATAAGTCAGTTTGGCTGTTTGCTTTCTCTCGACGTTTGGCTTTCGTCAGACTTCCCAGTGTGCTGCATCAGTTTCAGTTTACAGTCCAGCTTTCTGCTTTGCTCTCCATTTTGGTTCTCTTCTTTCGCTCCTTCTCGACGTCCTGGTTTCACTCTGCTGATCTGTGACTGGACTGGCTGTGATAACTTGCAAAGTGAGAGAGAGCGAGCGCGGGAGAGAGCCGGCTGTGTTTATTTTCAGACTTAGATAGATGGCTGGATGAACAGAGAGGATGAGTGAAGAGGGAGAGAATGAAAGAGAGATATATGGAGGGTGTTCTTTGCTGGCTGGAGTTGTAACACACTGGGAAATAGTCATTATTCATCATGCAAATGAGGCACAGGCTGCCCTAAGGATGGATACACACACACACACACACACACACACACACACACACACACACACACACACACACACACACACTGCTCATTCACTCTCCACTCATAATAACTACAAGATTCATTGAGCTCTGAATCTGAAATAAGCGGTCGTAGACTGAGGATTATTCAGATATCATTAAGGAACATGTTCATTTTTATGAATACCAGGATTAAAACCATTTTGTTATCAAAATACCATTATTTAAAAAAATCTAATTATGAAATTTCTTCATTTACATAGCTTCTTTTTTCATTCTCAGCTGTGGAGATGAGATTAGGCTATTAGTCTAGCTATTCAAAGCAATTCAAATGGTCTTTTATGAAAAACTGAAAAAAAAATAAAAAAAAATTAATAATAATAATAATAATAATAATAATAATAATAATAATAATAATAATAATAATAATAATAATAATAATAATAATAATAATAATAATAATAGGGGGGGCACAGTGGCTTAGTGGTTAGCACGTTTGCCTCACACCTCCAGGGTTGGGGGTTCGATTCCCGCCTCTGCCGTGTGTGTGGAGTTTGCATGTTCTCCCCGTGCCTCGGGGGTTTCCTCCGGGTGCTCCGGTTTCCTCCCCCAGTCCAAAGACATGCATGGTAGGTTGATTGGCATCTCTAAATTGTCCGTAGTGAGTGAATGAGAGTGTGTGTGTGCCCTGCGATGGGTTGGCACTCCGTCCAGGGTGTATCCTGCCTTGATGCCCTAAGACGCCTGAGATAGGCACAGGCTCCCCGTGACCCGAGTGTAGTTCGGATAAGCGGCAGACAATGAATGAATAATAATAATAATAATAATAATCATAATTATGTCTTACCACTTGTTGCTTGAAATATTGATGTGTAAATGAATGAACTATATCTACAATTTGGATGGAATTTACTGTAAAGTACAGGATTTATAAAAAGAAAAGAAACCTAAATATTGATTTGTGTGAAATCAAATACTGGGTGATTTATGCTATTTAAATGCATTGTTTTACCTGTGATATTTGTTCTCAAGAGCCATCGTGAAATATCCAACAGACTTCCAAAGAATTAAAATTAAAACTTAAACCAAAAGCCGACCAGAGGTGATTAGTCATGTCGAAAAAAAATAAGATGTGTGTATGTGTGTGTGTGTGTGTGTGTTTTATATATATATATATATATATATATATATATATATATATATATATATATATATATATAAATAAATAAAATTGTAAGTATTTTACGCCATAAAAGGAGGCCCAGATGCAGGATTCAGTGAAGCGCTGCTTTAATTACATAAACACAAGACAGAGGGCAACTAACTTAACAAAACCTAAACCTGAAATCTAGCATGGACATGACACAATGAAACCTAAACACAAAACCATGGCACAGTTAACAATCACGGAAAAAGACGTGAATACAAGGATCCCTACAACACAACATTAGGATAGATGGGGGAACAGGTGACACGGCAGGAATAAGACAATGGGGAAGGCGTGGCACAAAACACACACAAACAAGCAGGCTTCCAAGACTCACCTGCCAGCGCCCTCTCCGGGCCTGGCAGGGAACTGTCCAGCTGTTCCTGACAGTTCAGAAGTATCTTTACTTGGGCATGTCTCATAATAAGTTCTAATTAAGTTGTTAATAAAATAAAATTTTATTAAAATAATAGAATAAAATAATAAAATTAAGTCCTTAATAAAATTTTAATTGACAGAAATCTGATTAAACTAATTGCCTGTTGGTTGTATTAGTTTCTGCTTGAAATCAGCTATCTAGTGACTTTAAGGCCCTGTAAGTCTAAGGTAAAAAGGTGTGTTCAAGGTAAAAACAGCCTGAACTACAATTAATTCACCCAAACTAAAAGACAGAAAGTGCCGAACACAAAGAGAAAATGATTTTCATCTCATTCCAGCAATAGTAGACAGTGATACGCTGCATGGATCCAATTTATACAGTGTTTGCTTTTAGAATTTGTACTTTTGTGACGATTTGTTGTGAAGTCTGCACTTCGATATACGATCCAAACTGAGCCCCTCCCCATCTAGCGACCAGCCGAGAGCTTAAGTGTTGCGTGATGAAAAATTGCTGTCCGCTTTAATACTAGGCCACTCCAATTAGCAAGAGCCACATTGCTTCACTTCTCCTCATTTACATAAACGTAATCTCATCATTTTCGCAGTCTCCGTATCGTTCATGTTAAATGGTCCGTGCAGACGCAGTCAGTAATTAAAAACACAACGTCGGTAATTATTGTCAGCCTTGATAAATATGAATAACTGGCTCATCGCTATAATCTCCAACAGGAAAATAAAACTCTAATAATAATAATAATAAAACGGGAGATGGAGGCATCTTCCCTTTCATCTTATACTATGGTCTCGTGTGGCTGAGAAAATCCGTTTTTGAAGCCACGATGTTGTTTACACAGAATACGTTGGAGCTGAATGAGGATTGGGTTTAAACCTCTAGTTCTGATTAGTGCTAGTGAGAATAAGATATTCTTTATACTCTCAATCACTCACTCAGAAATCCTCACATGCTGTGGATTCACACCTCCAACACACTTGAAGAGTCTGACCTATAATACTGCTACTGCTAAGCTATAAAAGGCCTTGCCCTTGAGACTCGTTCTCACATACAGACACACAAACAAAGCCAAAAAGCCTCCTCACATCTGCAGGCTGTATTCACAGAAAACTCCTATCTCACCACTGAGAGTTTGAAACTCTGGTGATAACTTCTACTTCCAAAGCTAAAAAGTTTTTTCCTCAACCCTATTCTAACATTAACTCCTGAAAGGAGATTCATAAACTGAAAGAAGCGCCAGGATCAACCCAATAGCTACTGATTTTATGCTACAGTTTTTAACAAGCAACCCTCAAGACAGCACAGTATAGTTTGCATTAATATTAATGTTAAACAGTTTTGCCTCAAATTGAGGTTTCGGGTTGATCTCCAACACGTCGGACATTTGATATTCCTCACATCCACAGATATAATGCTTTTGTGAGAAAATAACCATATATATTTCTGGAATTTGTATCAGGCGGTCACCTTACTAAAAAAAACTTTTAAAGTGAATTAAATTTAGAGTTGAATTAAAACAGCATGCTGCTGCTTTCTTTCTTTCCAGATTTGAGTAGAACATACAGGGAGGGCTGCAGGAATTTCTGTATAACTGCTGACTTCAGGATTTTGAGCAAGTGAGAAAAATCCATTGTACTTTGCCAGTCATCAATAAAGCGTTAGAGGTAACGCAGGCCTCATTTTGCTAGTAATGGCGGTAATTAATTAGTGCCATGTAATCAGACCACCCTACAATTTATTGTTGAGAATAAAAGAGCACTGCCTCATTTTTAGCCTTGAAGAGCTCTGAAGAACTAGAAAAAACTCTGATTTCTACTTTCCATATGGGTCTTTGTGTAACCCTGGCTCACAAATGACAAATCACTTGTGCAGTAGTAGTACAAACTAGCTGAGTACAAATGAAAAGAATGCACTTATCAAGGTGAATATTTGTTGTTTTATGCTGGGGTTTGTATTAGGTTCATTGGCAGCTTAGCAAAGCAATATATCCATGAGAGTATTCTGATTTCCTTTCAATTCTGTTTTTGCCTTATACCTTCTCAGATACATTTAATAAGAGTTAAATTTATTAAGGTTTTTGTGTTCAGACACTAAATAGGATCTAATTGCAAGTAGGAACTATAGTTGTGGAGCCCATGGGCATTTTTGTGTAATGTATTAGGGGAGCTTTTGTAACACTTGTGTAACATCTCACACCTCCTTTTGTATGAAACAACCAACAAGCCTTGAGAGTAGCATTTATATTATAAAGAAGGCAGGGACTATTTCATGGTATTTGACTATGAGAGCTTTCTATCAGCATCTTTACACTTTGCAATAGACCTTTGGTTTTACCTGGTGTGATTTTGTGTCAAGGGTCTCCCTAATCTCTCTCTCTTTTTCTCTCTTTCAGCTCCTGCCAATGCCCAGATTGTTCATTCTGGCCAGGCATGTGTGGTGAAGGAGGATAACATCAGCGAGAGGATCTACACCATTCGTGAAGGTGACACGCTTGTGCTACAGTGCCTGGTTAAGGGGCATCCACGGCCACAGGTACGCACTTGCACATAAGGATCAAAGACCTTACATATGCATCATCAATCACAACAAGCTGGTTGACTGGGTTCTTTAAGGCATTAAGGTAAAGGTCAGCATAGAAGGTCTTAAAACACGAAGCCAGAGGTTCTGCCACCCTGTTGCAAGCTTCTAAATAGCCTGAGTCATGGGATACACCATACCAAACCTGCAGACACCTTATTTTGCCCTACTTGTCAAGTCGACCTAGTCGTACGTTTGCTTCTCACTGACCAAACCGTGGGCAATCTCCTCATAAAGTACTTGGTTCTTCAAGGCACTAAGATGAGGTTCAGCATTGGGACTGGGTATAGACAAAAGCAAAGGTTCTGCCACCCTCTTGCAAACTCCTACATAGCCATAGTTATGTGACACACCAGGCCAAACCCTCCTTCTTAATGCTTGAGGAGAAAAAAAGCCAGAAGCTTGCCACCCTGTTGCAAGCTTCTAAATAGCGAGAGTCATGTGATATACCATGGCAAACCTCAAGTTTATGTAGTCGTAAGCCTGCTTTTCGCTGATCAAACCATGGGCAATCTCCTCCTAATATTACTGGGTTCTTCAATGCATTAAGATGAAGGCCAGCATAGGGATTGGGTAGAGACAAAAGCAAATGTTCTGCCACCTTGTTGCAAGCTCCTATATATCCAGAGGTATGTGACATGACAGGCCAAACCCTTCTTCTTAAGGCTTGAGGAGACACGCAGCCAGAGGTTCTGCAACCCTGTTGCAAGCCTCTAAATAGCCAGAGTCATGTGATACACCATGCCAAACCTGCAGACAACTTATTTTGCCCTACTTGCCAAGTCAACCTAGTCGCATATGACTTGAGTAGAGACAAAAGCAAAGGTTCTGCCACCCTGTTGCAAGCTCCTACATAGCCAGAGTCATGTGATACAACAGGTCAAACCTGCACATTATTTTGCCCTACTTGTTAAGTCCATGATAAGTTTGCTTCTTACTGACCAAACCCTGGACAAAACTGCTTCCAATATTACTGGGGACTAACCTGACACCTTTGCTTGATGCTTTTGGCTCCTATATTAACTTTCCAATGCCTTGTCTTGAGCCAACGTTTGATGGATAATGGCTTGTGTACAGCCTGATGTATACCCCCCTTGCATACTGACAGGTATTCCGCTTTTGGATTGGGGGATGGTTGTGGAACTGTTGATTCCCAGAAGGCCTGACTCCTTCCTTCATTGGCTTGCAGACCACTCTTCACTTTGCAGCACCAGCAAACATGCATGTGCCATATACAAGCTCTCTGGGGTTCATCTGTCACACACTGGGGCAGAGATGGAAGAAGAGGCGAATGAATAGTAGGACTGTTAGGGAGTTTGCTCAGGTGATGAAGTGAGCCTGTGCCAGTGGCATGCTGGAACCTGCTTCGTGACTCCCCTACCGAGTAACACGGCTACAGGCTGCTTCTTCTGTGGAGCCGGTGTGCACAGGGACCTTGAAATGGGGATGACAGAGCTCATATTCCCTCGGCCATGTTATTTCTTTATTTATTTTTGAGCAGCACCAATGCTACAATCTCAAAAGTACGCCACTAAAAGAACATGGCACATACTCACAGTGCTGCGACACAGAGATTTACATGAAATTGTATTTATTTATTTATTAATTTGTTTGTAACCTAACATGTATTACAGTTACAGCACGGGTTTGCACTTAGAGAAAGAACGGTGGACCTGTGAGAGAGGGTTAATTTTTCATTTGTAACAGGCGTATCAAATCATTCATAAGTCATGAAAACATACTAATGGCGATTAAATTTTCATAATTCTTGTATTCGAGCAACTGCATGTGTTTTAAAAATGTCTGTGTGTGTGAGAGAGAGACGTAGCTGGGAGATGCTACTTTAAGTGTGTGTGCTGTGTGTATATTTACTCCAGGAAGATTTAGAGCAGAAATGATCTGAGGGAGACTCAAGGAAACCGTTGTTCTCTTGCTTTTCTGAATAAAGCAAGAACGTAGAAGGAATAAAGGGCGAGTGAAAAAATGCCTCCAGTAACTTCATGCAGACTAGAGAGATTGGGCGAGACTGTCAGACTGTGTGTGCTTGCAGCTTTCTTCCATGTTTTTTAGCATTGTACTGTATGAAACACAAACAGCCGGGGAAAAATGCCTCTACTACAGTGACTGGATGTTTACAGGCTTATAAACCTGATTTTTGTTTCCCGGCGAGTCAACAGCCATCCAATACAATATAATATGTGAAAAAGAATAGCATTTTTGAAAAAAATACGAGTGATTGTCTCATACATTTCAGGTTTTTGTAGAAACTTCTGTTCCACAACATATCTAATACTGCAGCTTAGGAATTTTAGCAAAATATTATGTCTTCTGTTTAAAAAACATCTATTGCATAATTTCTTGAAGGAATTCCTCATACAATAACCTTCAGGAAAGTCATGTGTAATATACATTTGTCTATCTTGTCTATTATGACATGTTACCTATGTACCTTGAAATTATGATAATTTCTACCACATTGGATTTTCCTAAATTTTTTTTCCAGTGTCATCATTTTTTTCACTTTTTCTCCTGTTTGCTTTCATTTTCCTTCTACGATTTTTTGCCTAATCTGTAGGGAATTATGATTATTGGCATGCAAATTTAACAATGTCATCTTTTAATTTTTTTTTTTACCCAAAACAGGAAGTGAGGTAATATCTCAGCAACAGTTTGATATATTACCATTTAGTGATTTAGCTTATCTCCTTGGAAGCAAGTGCTCAATAGCTTCTTTCTTCATTTGTCGCTAAGGGATGGGGCCAGAAAGTGTTTGGGCCCTCAATCGCTCCTTGCAGCTTTATCTTAGTAATAAAAATACAAAGAAAATAGTAGGCATGCTAAATTTTACATACTAAAAATGTAGGCATGCTATATTTTACACACTGAAAATATTTATAAGCAAGTTTTGCCATTTAGTGCAAAGGTTTCACTTAAATGCTAGTCTCTATGTGGCGTGGGTTATGGGGGTAAAGTCTTAAGTTTTATTTAAAGTACATAAGGAAGTTTAAAGGGGTTTAACAGACAAAAAAAAGTCCTGGTGATGGTAACATGAATCAAATATCCTCCATTTTCTTGCATTTTAGTAGACCTAAACTTCCAAAGCTGCTGGATAAAGCCAAAAAAAGTACAGCTGTTATTGACAAGCTGCCATCATTAATCTGTAAACTTTCATATTCCCGTTATTCATCATTCTCTCTCTTCTCTCTATCTCCTTCTCCGTCTGCCTCAGTTACACACCCCCACACATGCAAATCCATTCATTTATTACATCTTTTGCATCCATAGAGCACAAATCCAGATTGCCAGATAAAATCTTATCCTCTGTATATCAGACATCCTTTTGTCTCAAACACTCGCAGGTAAATTAAGAATGTTTCTGAGAACTGCACGAACCTGGGGAAATATTCACTGCAAAAAAAAAAAATGTTAGGAAATTACAGCACCAATTTTCTATTGCCTCCAGGGACTGGTTTACTTGCTACGTAGAATAATAATAACAACTCTGAATGTAAAACTATAATAGCAATATTGCATGCGCTATCAGAGAGGCTGTGGCCCGGAGCACAGAACGTTCACGGTTCAGTAGTTAGTTAGCACTGTTTATATTTTTAAGACTGAATGTCTGCGCAGTTAGATATTTTATTATAATTCTGTGCAGAAAATCTTGCTGTTCCCCCCCCTAACATTTTTGAATGACAGTTGTGTAGTGAGAGGTATCACTTTAACAGCTCTTTATTCAAGTTTTTATTCTAAAAGCAGGATTTGAAGGTGTTTAGCAGATTGAAACAGATTTCATATGACAGTGATTGTTAATATGAAGCTTCCATCTGTTTTATTTCTTTCTGCTAGACTTTCCCCTGCAGTAATATAGTGGCGAGTCTATTGGCAACACTTTACTGTAACTAGTCTATTATTATAAGCTTACTTCCAGGATTTTGCAATCGTAGAAATTATCATATAAATGTACTTACTGCAGATTTTCAGATCCTTCAGATTTAGAGCCAAAGCCATCTTCGTACAGCTATAATAGCAAGTAATTACATTTGTGTCTTTACTGGTAGTAGTTTAACCCTTTGTACCAGTACAACAGCGATTCATTGTGCTGACGAAGTGAAAATCCACTTACGGGACATTTTCAATCAGTATTAACAAATTAATTATTTTATGGCCACAAGTCTGATATAAAATTAGTCAGGACTCTGCTTTCAGTGTGAGACGTTTTTACATCTGTTCGGGGGACTTTACACAGAATATTAGATGCTTATGAACAAGCGCTTGGGGCATCTCAGAGGGCAGAAATGGGTTTGATATCAGCATTTACTTTGAAGATGGAAACATTTGTGTAAAAAAAATCATTTTTGAATTTTTGGGTTTTTTAATATATTGCCCCCAGTAGGCTAGGGAAAACCAGAAATACTTCTGAAATCCAAAAATTCTCTGAGTCTCAGAGTGTGACATGATGAAATTCAGGCTGGGAAAAAAAAACAGGCGCAAATTACATTTTTTAGTCTCTGATAGAAAGACTTAAAAGAGGAACCCTGTGTTGTAGTTTCAACAGTTCCTCTAAAAAAGCGCAAAAAACCCCAAAAAACAAACAAAATTGTGATGCAAAATTAAGCATTATTGGTCACCAGGCATCCTGGAGGGGGTGAATTTTGTAACTAAAAGACGAATGTGATCAGTCCTACAGCTGTATTATGTTAGATTTCTATACACAGTACTTGCAGTATTCTATCTCTTTTATAGCAATATAGTTCAAGCTTTATGCATTATGCTTGCCGTTTATTTATTCATTCATTCATTCATTCATTCATTGTCTACCGCTTATCCGATCTATACTCGGGTCACGGGGAGCCTGTGCCTATCTCAGGCGTCATTGGGCATCAAGGCAGGATACACCCTGGACGGAGTGCCAACCCATCGCAGGGCACACACACTCTCTCATTCACTCAATCACACACTACGGACAATTTAGAGATGCCAATCAACCTACCACGCATGTCTTTGGACTGGGGGAGGAAACCCCCGAGGCACGGGGAGAACATGCAAACTCCACACACACACGGCGGAGGTGGGAATCGAACCCCCAACCCTGGAGGTGTGAGGCAAACGTGCTAACCACTAAGCCTGTCAGGTCTCTTCCTGTCAGGTCTCCCATCAGAAAGTCAAAGCGTAACCCTGAGCTAGTCAATTTTTGTTATTACAGAAATCTTCTTCTGATCATCACAAGCAATCTGCCTTAATGACGGTTGAGAAAAGGCTTCACTGATACAATTTGTTTTCAATTTGAACGGAAATCCGGGGACACATCTTCAGTGGGGTATGTGTAATTGCGATTTTCCTCCACTTTCCTGCCAGATTCTGTTAATTACTGGGATTTACTGGGATTTCTCTGAACCCTGGCAGAGTTGTTTATTAATATTACAGGCTCAGTAGTATTGATAAAAGACTCGAAGAGAAACATAACAAGGCAATATTGACTACTCTGGCAAAGAGGTATTTACATCTCTAACTGTAACTCAAAGGTTGAGACACACGTTTGTGTGTTCAAAGTAAATTTCAGCAATGATAAAAAAAAAAAAATGCATCACCAGCCATCTATGAATTTCATACTTCTCCATAACCCACTGTTATGATTTTTAAATCGTTTCAATTTTTAGTTTCAAGGACTTGCATTAGCGTATAATTAAGTTTTTTTTCATGGTCCTTGGGGAACAAGGGATGGAAAATCCACACGCACAAGATGACTAATAAGCATATCTCTATGCCCAAGCACTTGAATGCAGGAAGAGAGTAAGGGAAGAGTGTGAACTGCATTTGGAACCAGGCCATACTGACCCTCTTTCAGAATTTTGGCACAGATTGCAAATGGGTCGTCAAGGAGCTCTGGCTCCGATGTGTGCACGATTACCCAAGGGCATGCATTAAATACACTATTATGTACACACATTACGTGTTTACTATGGCACGGTCAGGCGAGGAATGAGGTGACCCACTTGTCTTTATATGGGTTGATAAAGAAACAGAGGAAACGTGGAAGTAGAATATTAAGAAGGAGATGGAGGATGCTGGAAGTCCTGGATGTGTCATGCCTGTGTATGGGGGCGTATTGCATCCTAAAGAGAGAGCTGTGCTCAGTGCTATAATCACTTCCTGGTGCTGTTCAGTCTTCTTATATTTGAAGGAGGTTACAGTTTGAAGTCATGAGAATTCAGTGACGTGCATAATTTTGCGCATAATTTCACTTTCTGGGTTTTTTTTTTTTCATTCTCACTTGGACTTGATGAGGGTATCGTGTAACGTTTTCAGGTAACAGCAACAGTGATTTATTCCAATCTTGTTGATTGCTTGTGAAAAAGTTGGAAATGTTTCGACACAGTTTCCCGATCGCTCGCTACGGAATTGACCAAAGAACTAATGGATGAATGATTGACACTTGGCTCAGCCAATAAAAGTGCTGGAATTAAAAAGTCCACGGGGAACTGTTAAAGTAGGCAATTTTCTCTCCTGTTCTCTGTCTGTTCTTTCTTGTTCGCCGTGTCTGACTGATGGGACAATCCAATTTGGGGTGTGAGCCTTCGTAATAAATGGTTGTTTTACAGAGAATGAGTTTGATTGAGGATTTATCCAATCCTTTATCAAGACTGATTGTTTACCATCGCTCCTGAAGATTGGATTGAAAGACTTGTAGTTCATACAAAACAGACACCAATCAAAACTCCCTTCAACTCTGTACTCCCTGTGATCAGTCAGGCAATCAATCAGTCCATAAACGTGTAGCTTCTTAAAATATTACATAATAAATAATTTAATATGTTTAATAAATATTTGAAAAACAAGAAGAACAGGAACCAGTTTGCAACCTGATTGCAAGGATGTTGCCATCGAGAGTCATGTTCTTTATTTATCGCTATAGTAGGTGTTCAGGATAGCCAGGAAAAGCAGCTCTCCCTTCACTACACGATGACATCTCCAGCAGGAGAGTGTGCAGATGGGCTTGCAGTGTCATCAGGGATCTCTCCCATCCTGCCCACTCACTGTTCACACTTATGAAATCTGGTTAAATGTTACTGAGAGCTTCATAGCCAGAACACAACATCCAGACACCATCCGCGACAGAATGTTCTAGTGTTTGGGTGTCCTGGCAGCCATGCTATGGTAAAGTTTTACCAGATTTCAGAGCCCAGGCTGAAAGACTCATAAACAACAGCCGCCGTCTAGCACTTCCACCTTCGTCTTGCCCTGAAACGTTTTAACATAAGCTTCAGAGTTCTTTACAGGACGTTCCTGACTACACCAGATCACACCAACAGCTAATTTGCACATCGCAGTGCTCAGTATCACTTGACCAATGGTCAAGTCCAGAAGTCTTGGGCCAGGGCATTGGTGGCTTAGATGGTTAAGGCTATGGGTTGGTGATCGGAAGAATGGAGTGCTTTCCAGTTTTCTCCTGTTCCTCTTCTAGCAAGACACTGCAGTAGTTCCTCTTGATATTTTCACAGAGCAAAGATTATAGTCTGTTTTACTTTCATTGGCATCCTGTAATAATCCTGTAGTCTTTTTTTGGTGCTGTCCAGTCTTCTAATATTTGAAGGAGATTACAGTTTGAAGTCATGACATTTCAGTGACATGCACTTTGCTGAGTTTTATCTCTTCCAATGAAGCACATGGTCAAGTGCAGAAATGGTGGACTGGGTATAGCCTCCCACCATGCAATGCCCCCTCCACACCAACAGAGGGAATATTGAACCACTTCCGGTTCACTTCAGGTATTCACATACATTTAAACAGCATTCACGCCAACGTTAAGTGCAAAGTATTGTTCCATTTGTAACTTACTAAGCCGTTTCATTTGCCATTGTTTGCCATTGTTGTGACCTAACCTTTTTCTGAATTTTGCCTAGTGTTTTGGATATGCTTGCTGATTGTTTGCTAACCTGGTTATTGATTATATCCTGCCTGTTTTTTTGACTACGCTTTTGGATTATGTTTTGGATTTCTTTGCTGTGTGAATTATTAAACTGCACATGGATTCTATTCCTTCTGTCTTGGAGGTGTCCTTACACCAGGGCAGTGGTGGCACAGATGGTTAAATGGGATGACTTGGTGATTGGAAGGTTGGGGGCTCTACCCTCAGTGCTGCCACTGTTGGGACCTTAAGCAAGGCCCTTAAGCTTTTCTCTGCATCCTGGCTGACCCTGTACTCTGACCCCAACTTCCTACTCTGGGATATGAAAAGAATTTCACTCTGCTGGAATGTATATATAACAGATAAAGGCTTCTTCCCCTCCTTCTTCAGAATTGTGAGCAATGTTTTAAGGAAGTGGGTGACTTCAGACTTCTCTGGACTCCTGCTTTGCCTTATGTAAAACTCAACTTATTAAAATTGAAGCTCTGGTAGAATAAAATATGTCACTGTTGCAGCCACGGAGCCTACCGTGGTGTGCTGAGAATCTACTGCTTGTGATATCCTTTGGAAGAACTGTGCTTTTAACCGACTTGCACCCCAAGAGATGTTGAGATGCACTTGTACTGGTGGATATCAGAGGAAGAAGCAGGCCTCTTCAGAGAAGCTGTAGTTTTATCTCTATGGAGTACTCATGGCTTCATATGGATTTTTGGAAGTCTAGTGAATGCTTATCCTGGATAGTTCAGACTTTTTGTAGTGTAACAGATCTGAAAAACTGTGCTCATTTGAATGACCATGCCCCCACTGCTCTGCATGCTGAGGTCACTATTAAAGACTGCTTAAAAGCCAAAATCCAGTTTTATCCTGTTCCTTTTCCAGCAAGACACTGCAATAGCTCCTCCCGATATTTTCACAGAGCAAAGGCTTTACTTTAATCGCCATTCTGTAATAATCCTGTAACACATACAGGTCCAAATAATTTTGTGCATGTCACACAGTATGACGTGCAATTCTTGAAATTGTTCATATGTGGAAAACAGGGATTTTGTACAAATGTATTAAAGAGTACTTTGTAACACAATTGCAGAGAACACACTCTTGGGTTGACCAAAGTGTTTTTTGGGGAATTCAGAATGAACATAATTGCACAGTATTAATTAGAAGATCTCATTTACAAGACCAGGGTTGAGTATTTGGGTATTTATTGAACAGATAGTCATGACTGAAAGAGTCCTTTAAAAATTTTACACATCAATGAGAGTTCAAGACCAGAATGACCTTACGTGTCCATGAATTGTGTTCATTAAGTACTATTAAGGATTTTTGATCAATCTGTATTTCACCATCCGGTGTTTTAATTTGCTAACGAATAAAGAAAAACGTTTTAGAAAAGCTAGGCTATGTGAATTAAAAAAAAGAAGAAGACTGAACACTTAATTAGAAACCTTTTTTAATACATTATACCTATTACAAGGTTATATATTCAAAGTAATTGGCATTTAGTGTCAACATATAAGTCGTGAAGCAGACATATAGATGCTTATCTGCTTATTAGACCTTCAGTTAAAGTAATAGTGTTGGGCTTTTTTTCTGTATAAGAGCCTTCTGAAAAAGTGAATCTTAAAAAAGTCTTGGTTAGAGAGGATATTTAAAGACAGAGATCATCTTATGTTTTCGGAGGTTCATACCACTCGAAAACATACCAGATGCTGTTTTCTTTATATGAAGTCAAAATTTATTTATTTGTTCTAGCTCACCTATGGATCTAAGTGAAGCCTTAAATAAATCTGACTTCGGTTAAATCTGATCTGTTCAAGCACTGAAATAGATAGAGTTCATGTAACAGCCTGCAAATGGTTCGGTTTTCTACCTGAAGCAGCTTTATAAAAAGCAGAGCACACTTTCATAACTGTCTTTTTTTTATTTGCAGCAAAAACGCACCTTGAACTCAGTGAAGTTTATTTTTTTGCCCATTTTGTTTTGGACAGCTTTTTTCTTTGATATAAATGTTTTTTCTTTTATTGGCTTGCTGTTACAAAATTTGCATAAACGAGGGCATGTTTTATGTAAATTAGATGCATATGAGGGTAAGTTATGGTGAGTCGTATGCATACGTTATTTAAATAAGGCGTTCGGTGGGTGGGGCTTTGCCTCTATGCAGCTGAGGTTGATTTATCAGTTGTATTCAAATCATTCCATTCACTCCAATCTGCACTTATTTCTTTGAAGAATAATGGCCAAAGTGTTCTGGAGTGAGGAGTGTGTATGTTAAGGCATTGATATTCTGTGCATTTGCTGAAAAACACCCGTCAGTGTATGTCCCAGAGGTAGAAGGTGTGCTACACCTACAAAGCTTTCCATCTCCTTTTCTCTTACAAGCTCTACAGTCTCCTAAATTTCTCTCTGTTAACATGCACAATCTCCTTCTCTCACTTTGTTCATCATTCCTCTCTCTCAGGGGTCACTGTATGACCTTGTTTATGTCTCAGCTGAAAGGTGGCGAAGCTGCAATGCCACCTGATCTTCCTTGCTTTGGCTTCTCTATCGATCCCCCAGGCTGCACTTTCCCAAGGACGGAAACCTAACCTGCACCATCCTTTCTTTTTTCCTCCAATCTTTATCCTCCTTTTTTTTATCAACTCTTCCACTCTATCTCTCATCCATACTCTTCTCTAATTCCTCCCCTCCTGTCACATTTTCTCCCTCTCCTTCCCCCCCTCTGTGCCCCTCCAGAGGTCCCAAGGTTGCAATGACCAGCAGTATGAATTAATAATAGAGGGTGCAGGATCACTTTTCGAAAAAAAAAACCCTTTAAGCTGCTATTGTGTTACTAAAGGCTGTGCATTTAGCTGGCTGAGTCAATAAGGCAGAAATGCTATAGGTTAGACAGAATCAGCTCATGCCCTGGAGCTATACATGCACAATGTGGTCCGGGTCCTCCAAATGACCTTACACGTCTCTCTCTCTTACAAAACACTCAGATTATTTTACACACAAAAACAGAGGAGTTCAGGAGCAGAGCTATGAGTTTGCAAAAAACAATACCGCTTTTGGTGGCATTGGAGTGGGATGGGAGAATGTGATTTTATATATACATACATACATACACATATATATGTGTGTATATATATATATATATATATATATATATATATATATATATATATATATATATATATATATATATATATATATATATATACATACATACACGTATGTATGTACGTATGTATGTATGTATGTATGTATGTATATGTATGTATATATATGTGTATGTATGTATGTATGTATGTATGTATGTATATGTATGTATATATATGTGTATGTATGTATGTATGTATGTATATATATATATATATATGTATATATATATATATATATATATATATATATATATATATATATATATATATATATATATATATATATATATATATATATGCGCATGTATGTATATATATATATGTATGTATATATATATATATATATATATATATATATATATAGTGCACTCATTCCACACTGTTCAATTATGTGTCAGCAACACAATGCCTTAACCCTGGTTTGGATGTTGGTACTAAATACTAGGTACTAGGTATGAGTATTTCACAAACTGCTGATCTGGGATACCATTCTCTAGAGCTCACACAGAATGGTGTGAAAAGAAAAAAATAACCCATCCAGGGCGCGAAGTGTCGGCAGGCTGAAACATCTTGTTGATGAGAGAGATCAGAGAAAAATGACCAGACTTGTTTGAGCTGACCTGAAGTCTATAGTAGCTCAAATAGATGGCACCAGGATGTACTCTATGAGAAAGGCAAGTCAACAGAGGAAGTGTGATTTTCTGGGCAGTGTTCTGCTTGTAAACCTAGAGGCCAGTCATTCATGCGGATGTTACTTTGACCCGTATCACCTACCAAAACATTGTTGCAAACCATATACACCTCTACATGGCAACAGTGTTCCTTAATGGCAGTAACCTTTTCTTCAGCAGGTTAATGCACGCTGCTATAAAAATATTTTGTTCAAGGTGTCTTGTCTTGGCCTCAGTGCCTCAATTCAAGGTGTTGATCTGTGGATGTGCTGGACAAACAAGTTCGATCCATGAAGGCCCCACCTTGAAGGACTTGCTAAAATCTTGGGGCCAGATACCACAGCACACCTTCAGAGGTGTGGTAGAGTCCATGCATTAACATTTTAAAGTTGCTTTGGTGGCACAAGTGGGACCTACTAGGTTGGATTGCATTGGATCTGAAGCCTATCCCAGCAACACTGGGCATGATGAGCTGGGAATGCTTATTGAATTGGATGCCAAGTTGTGGTAGGGCATCTTGCACACACACATTCACACACTCATTCACTCCTAATGGTAATTTAGAGCAAGCAGCCTGCCAGCATTTTTTGGGAAAGGGAAGGACAGGCAAAAGCTAGGCACCCTGGAGCCTTGAGGTGGCAACACTCCCCACAGTGCTACCAGGCCACCCTGAAGAGTACAATCATGTTTCCAAACTGAAATTAAAAAGCTGCCAGAAATATTATCTTTAGTTTATTTCTGGAGGGATTGAATCTAAATTTTGAATATGGAAATGTACACTTTAAGCAAAGTTCACTGAAAAGTGTGAGAACTTATTTAATCTCTAAAACATGGACCTCCCCCAAACCCTTGCCCCTGAAAGAAAATAACTAGAATGTCAAAAACTGGTGGTTTCACTGGAAAGATGATTGTACTTATGTGGTGAAAACCTCTGGACCTTTTCAGTTTAGCTTGGTCTAATGATTTATAAGAGATAGGTTTGGATTGCCGGTAATGTTCACCTGATCACAGCAAATCTTTCCATAGAGGAAAGTCCACCAAGGCCATGTCAACCTTGCATGACTCCCAGACTCTTTCATCCGTGTCATGATCGGATGGCTAAGGATCAATTCTTCTAGAGTTACACCAGCACTGCAATCAATATTAGCATCGTCATCATCAGGATACTCATGATCTTTTAGCTTTCATCATTTTTGATTGATCATTGATCTTGCTTCTGTAGCTATGTAATAGGATACCGTCCTTCGTCTTTACTGTGCCTTACCAAATGCTCAGAATTGCCAGAAGTCTTCTTAGACAGTAGGTCCTTGAGATAGTATGTACCCCTAGGTACAAGTCATTCTAACCACTTTTGGGCTCCGGGCCTGCCTGATCCATCCGGTTGCCCTACTTTGGGTTGCAGTGCTCATCACCTGATGGCTACCTGATGGAGATTCATGGCATTGATGTGGATGGTACCTCTTAGTAACCATGGAGATTGCTTCGGACTGCAATTGCCATGAACACAATAGACTTCCTGTTAAAACTAGAAGGAATCTCCCAGTTACCCAGATGTACTTTTTGACCATATTGTATGCAGTTATAGAAGGGAAAGTTAGAATCACACTGGTGTCACCCAGATGATGATGGGTTCTCTTTCAATCTGGTTCCTCTCAAGGTAGCTTTCTTACATCATCTCAGGGAGTTTTTCCTTGCCATCATCACCTCTGGCTTGCTCATTAGGGATAAATTTAGAATGTAATATTTCTATCCTGAACGTTTTAATTTGATCAGAAAGCCTAATATGATTTTTGATTAAATCTCAGCTCTTGTGAGCTTTTACCTGTAACTCCTGTTTCCTTGTGTGAAGGACACACAGGAGCTTTTTATCATGTTGAAAAAAAATCATTAACACTCCAGATGTTTGTATCAAAAGAATATTTGATGCACACACACCTCATGTTTGCATCCATGCTCCGATGTTGATGTGAATTTCTGAATTTTAAGCAGCTTTGTGACTTGTTTTCAATCTTCCGACGTTTTCCCACATCACCCCTCCACTAGCTTCCAGTACCTATCCACATCAGAAACACCAATGCTTAAATACAAAGCCAAAAACAGACCAGCACTTAAACATTTATCACATCCCTCACTGCACTCTGATCGTCCAGCACTGCTCCACTGGTCCCAACATCTTTCAGGGTACAAGAAAGGTACACATCAAGACACTCTTCTGTTCTGGTACCTAGGTGTTGAAATGAACTTTCCCCAGATGTCTAAACAGTTGAGTCTTCAAACAACATCTAAACTAGACCCATCTCTTTCTTAAATACTTAAACTAGCACTTAAAAACCTCAGTTTTGGATGTTTTTAGAGGTTTAAACTCCAAACAATTCTTGGTAACCAGCTCTTCTGGTTTTTGGACCATACTGTATATGGCATGTTTTAGATACTGCTTGCTACACATTAATAATTCAAATCCAATGGGGAAGTATGGTGGTTTAAAGGCTCAATAATCCAAGATGTTGTACAAGTTAGCGTCTTTGTTCAAAGCCACTTCATTGTTTTGTCAGAGTCAGAGCCTTTTTCCCTTACGGCTTCTGAAAATCATCCCTTCTCATATCCCTTTATCCTCTTTCTCTCTCTCTGCTATCAAACTAATATTCTTGACCCTTTCTTCTACATCTAAAATGTGAACTAAAATATTGTAAATTTCTTTCTTTCTTTCTTTCTCTCTCTCTCTCTCTCTCTCTCTCTCTCTCTCTCTCTCTCTCTCTCTCTCTCTCTCTCTCTCTCTCTCTCTCTCTCTCTCTCCCTCTTTCTTTCTTTCTTTCTTTCTTTCTTCCTTTCTTTCTGTCTCTCTCTCTCTCTCTCTCTCTCTCTCTCTCTCTCTCTCTCTCTCTCTCTCTCAAGCTCAAATGTATCTTTTTGTCTCTATTCATTCCTTAATGGTGGTTCCTCCTTCATTAGTTTTAAGCAATCAAACTCAGATTAAAGCAAAATCGAAGAGGAATTCTTTCTTTTTAGCATATTCGTCTTCTTACAATGTCTGTACCAAAAAAAGGTTTGTGCCAGTTGGAATCTTGAATGTAACATTCCACTGTGTTCCATTGTGTTTAGAAAGATGTACTGCTCAGCAGTGCTGTTTTAATGCATGTAACCTGATTTGGACGAATCGAATGACACGGGTACAAACCATCCTGGGAAACAAGGATGAAGCAGCAAAATCGGACACCGCTCAGATTAGTTTCGCCCTTTTCTTCTCCTTCATCTTATTGGCTCTTTGTGATCTCGTTCCATCCATCCGATCTTTTTTTCGCTCCCTTTTAATTGCTCTGATAATTTAATTTACTCCGAGTGTCGCATTTCAAAGTCGAGAATCCACTTAACGGCTGTCATGTCTTCTTTAATCGGTAACTCACTCGTTCTTCTCCGTACGTCAATAAACAGGCGGGTTTTGGTCCCCTTATTTATCTTAAGATTCCCATCAGGAGGCTTCTGAGTAAGCGTTTTGATGCAGCAGATGCACCTAGGTATTAGATCTCTGCAGGTCGTGACATATACACGTCAAGGATACGTCATATTTTAAACTTCCGTCAGCTTTCAGGATCTCACACCCCTGTGTTTACGTCTCTTAGATGTAAATAGCAGAGAGTCAATCATAAGAATATCAGCAGCTTAAGGATGTGCTTATGTTTCATAAGATGGGGCATTTAGCCTGATTTTTATGCCTAATTTGTCCTTTCTGACAGAAGTGATTTTCAATCAGAACTGAATGTTGCTCTGGATGTCGCGAGATGGTAAACAAATCAGTCTTAAGACTCCCAACTCTGAAAACATTCGTCAGTTCGAGTCGATTGTCAGTGATTTAACTGGATGGTGAAAACTGCCAACTCAGGGAGGGGAGGAAAAGGTGATATAGTAGATATAATGGATAACAATACTGAGATGAAGAGTAAATGCAATAATGTTTCATGGTAAAAACATCCACAGCTAAAAGGCTGTGATTCTAAATAGCAGTTAAGTCTCACTTGCGAAATGTGCTGTAGCTTTACTCAAGGTTATAAATAGTACTGACGGTGTAAGTCTGGTCTTTGAACTGTTGTGTAATCTGTTCATTTTCTCTCATGTATCTGTATTATAAATGATTTTTATTACTGATACGCCTACTGTTACTACTCCTCCTCCTACTACTACTTCTACTAATATTACTCTTGCTACTACTATTACTGCTACTACTTCTACTACTACTGTTACTACAACTACTACTGTTACTGCTACTACTACCACTGTTCCTACTACTCCTAGTACTGCTTTTACTTTTACTGTTAATGCTCCTCCTCCTCCTACTAGTACTGTTACTTGTGCTATTACTATTACTACTACTACTCACATTGCTGCTGCTACTACTTCTACTACTGTTTCTACTACTCCTACTTCTAGTACTGCTGCTACCAGTAATACTACTATTACTACTGTTGCTCCTCCTCCTACTACAACTACTACTATTGCAATTACTACTACCACTGTTGCTACTACTCCTAGTACTACTGTTACTCTTCCTCCTCCTACTACTACTACAAATACTGTCACTAGTACTGCTACTATTAGGGGATGTGGTAGCTTAGTGGTTAAGGTGTTGGACTACTGATCAGAAGGTTGTTTGAATCCCAGGTCCACCAAAGCTGCCACTGCTGGGCCCTGAGCAAGGCCCTCAATTGCTTATTTGAATAAATATGAGATCCATTCTAAGCCACTCTAGATAAGGGCATCTGCCAAATGCCAGAAATGTACATGTATTACTACTACTACTCATACTACTGCTGCTACTACTTTTACGACTACTGTTACTACAACTACTACTGTAATAATGTAGTGAGTAGTAGCTACAAATACTACTATTACTCCTCCTCCTCCTCCTCCTACTACTACTATTGTTACTACTATTACTACTACTACTACTACTTTGCTATTACCCATACCCGTACTACTATTAATATTACTGTTAGTATTCTTCCTCCTTCTCTTCCTCCTCCTATTACTACAACTACTTTTACTACTACTGCTACTATCTCCTTGCTCTGGATAAGGGCACCAAATGCCTTAAATGTATTATTACTACTACTACTGTTATTACTACTATTACTACACTGTTAGTTGCTATTGCTATTACTATGTTACTACTACTACTACTACTCATACTACTACTACTAATAATATTGATAATATTCTTTATCTATATACTACTTTCCATTTTAAGTTCAAAATCTCAGCGTTTAAAGAAAGAGTCAAAAGAGTCAGCTATTACAAAGACTGTAAATGTAAGATAATAGCTACAAATAATGAAAAATAGATTTAATAACAAAAGGCCAAATAAGGCCTAGGGAAAACTGTAATTAGTAACTGAATTCACGGAGCCCTAGCTTCTTCCTCTTGGCTGTAGGATTGTGAAGTCTACCTGCTGAAAGAGACATGCACTAGTCTCTTATCATTATGAAAGTGAAAATTTCTTATTTAGGATAGTTTCCTATATAATATGCAGTTTAAGAGAGATGATAGAACGGCATAAAGGTTAACACTAAAGTTTACACCCTTTACAGCTTTAGTTGTATTATTATTATTTTTTTGTTCATCCAGGTCTTCCATTTTGAGTAACTGTGTAGCTGTAGCGTTACATTTAACCAGTAGTTGTATGATTGTAATCATGAGCATACAACGAAAATATACGTTCGGATACAAACGAAAAATGTGTGGGAGAACAAAGCTTTCTTTCCTCTTGTTGGTCTTTCTTTCCCCTCATCTCTTATCATCGGCTGCTCATGATGGCCGTGATCCATGTCAGACATACATAACAAGCAACAAATTTCCTTAAGTAAACGCCTCTTATCCGCTAATAACCACAAATCTTATCCTACTGCTGCAGAGTTAGTGTTGCAGTGCTTGTGTGTGTGTGAGACACGATTATCCATCCGTGACAAGAACATTTTGTATTTTGCTGGAGATTACTCACAGTAAAAAGCCCTAGAGCTGGTGACTGTTACAGACTATTACTACAGATCTACATAGATTCCATCATTTTTTGGTTATTGGCTTTTTTTCAAACAAACTAACTCAAACTAGACTCATTCAAATGTGTCTTTGCCTTGGTGACTGAGTCAGTTTGCTGAAAAAATGTAATAAAAGCAGCTTGAAGCTGTCCTGAATGTGGGGAGAGAGCGCACTCGCAGAAAAGGCAGCGAGAGAACGGAGATGACACGTTGTGTTTTTTTTGGGGTAAGAACCAACATGAAAGTGACACGTAGCAGAAGCCAAAGTCTGAAAGGAAAGCCTTGCCACCTGTTTTAGCGCGATAAAGTCATCAACCATTTTTTTTCCCATCAACTTTTCTTCAAGTTGATAAGACAAACATCCAGTTTATTCCAGGAAACCGGAAAGCACAACGTCTTCTGTCTTGACCTGGGGATAGCTTTGATTATTGGAACATTCTGAGCAGTGAGATAAGACTTTTTTCTCTAAAACTTTGTAAAAGAAAATTACTTAAAATAACTTTTTAGATGATGGATAACCTACGTGGTTGAAATCCTTAATGAAAGCAGGTCAGGGAGGTCTGGTTTTAATTAATAAAAATAATCATCTTCTTCTTCTTCTATATTAAAATATATAAACAGCTTGAAGAGGTTTTATTTTCTTTTTGCACAATTTTTTTCCACCAGATAACTCTGGCAAAAAAATTCTCCTTATATCACAGAGAAAATCAACCATCTTTTTTTTCTAGTATTAATGCTAACATTTTTGACTTAAATGATCATTTATAGAAATGTTGAAATTTTGAGAGTTGTACATGCTGGAATAAATTTTTCTTTTCTTTTTTTCTTTATGTTGCTGCCTATAAATTGAGCCGTGTCCGTGAGACGACGCAGCCAGGCTTCATTAATGCAGCCAGTGTTTGCTTTGTGACTGGCACTGACACAGTGCAACTGATCAGGACTCTTAATTAGTATAATAGCATCTCCTCCACACACACCGATCTGTGATGGAATCTAGCTAATGAAATGTGTCTCAGAAGACAGACACGAAAATATGTTTTAAAAGCAGTTTATATTTATTGCGTCTGAACTGGCTGATCGGATTTCTATTTGTTCTCAAATATGTGAAAATTTCAAATTTCCAGAACATTCATGAGAGCATCCAAGCTAGTTTCTGTTATCACTTATGTTTTAGCAGCTGTAACCAGTCTTTCTATATTTGTTTTGTCTCTCTTGTAGTTAATAAGAGAAATAAATACAACTCCTCATGTCAGTCTTGAACACTTTCCCCTAAAGAAAACTTTCTGAATGGCTTTTCATACTTGAAATAATTTCCCTTGCGTCATCGTAAACCCTGGATTAAAGGAATCCTGGGTTGTGTTGCTTGATGTTCAAGACTGCTTATTTACATTTACGGCATTTGGCAGATGCCCTTATCCAGAGTGACACATTTTTCATCGCATTTGTACAACTGAGCAATTGAGGGTTAAGGGCCTTGCTCAAGGGCCCAGCAGTGGCAGTTTGGTGGAACCTTCCGATCAGTAGTCCATCACCTTAATCACCAAGCTACGACATCCCCTTATAGTTTACCCAGGGTTAACCAGTATTCCTGCTGTTTTAAGTTAAGTTAGTTAAGTAATCTTTATTTGTCACAGACATTACTGCACAGTAAAAGACTTACTTTGCATATCCCATCACTGGAGGGTTGGGGTCAGAGTGCAGGGTCAGCCATGATGCAGCACCCCTGGAGCAGGGGGGGTTGGGGGCCTTGCTCTCAAGGGCCCAAAGGTGGCAGCTTGTCGGTGCGGTCCCCTGATCTTTCGATCAAAAACCCAGAGCCTTAACCACTTGAGCTACCACAACCCCAGTGTTTCACACTGTACTTAGAATCTTAAAGATTCTTCTTATTTGCTTCAGAACAGAGTTTCATATCTCTGGGTAAAAAAGCAGTTCTAACCTCATTTCTATGTTGCAAGTGTGAAATGTTCCTCATCCCAGGAATAAAAGCAGGGTTATAATGATGATAACCTGCAGTCTGAATAGCCCTTGATTCTCTCACGGTGGAGACTCCTTCCCTAAATGTTCTATTAACATCTACCATTGAAATGCTTTTCTTTGAAAAATAACAAGGGCTTAACCTTCGACTTTATATTAAGCAGCTAACGAAATCTTCCTTTTCTCCCATAAGTTCACATGCACAAGTCTGCGTCGTTAATTAATCAACCAACGTGGAAATGCTTTACAGTACTCTCCGCAATGAACAAACTGGGTTTGGTGGCTTGTAATTTGTAATGTGGACACTCAGTAAAAATTGTATCTAAGCAATACATCTTCTGACTGACTTTCCTAAATAACATTTGTCCAATTCCAGCAAAATACAAGCACTTTGCACTTTGAAAAATGCCCATGAAACCTCCTAGTGAGCAGTTTTTTACACGTTCCCGCTATCTCCATTAATTTCTCACCTTGTCTATCTGATCAATGGCGAACAGCTGCGTCCCAAATCCATGGGCAAACAAGCCTGAATAAACACAAAGCCTCTCATTTTACAGGTTACCTAATCCCATAATCCTTTGCATGTATGTCCTAACCTTCCCCCTGCCAACTCCGAGCGCTGCCTGCTCGCCCGAGCGACTCCACATACAGGGGTGACCCTGATTGTAACAGGGGAGCTTTAATCATGGCTAGAGGTCCACAGAGATTAGAGTCTTTGCTTTGTGCTGTTTGCTGCACTTTTACTTCGTCATAGATGTGAGTGAAGGTGGAAAAAAAAAAAGGCTTCTGAAGAGGTTTAAGGCATTAGAAGGAATGAGGCATGCCATGAGGATTCGGACAAGGTTAGAACCGATGTTCTCGTCCGGTCTGTGATGTTAAGGTGACTCCTCAGCTCCTCATTATGTTCACCTGCTCTTTGATTCTTAGGAACTGCTGTCCTATTGACCTATTACTTTTAAAATTCATTTTATCTAAAATATACCATCTGTCAGTTATAGTGGATATAAAATATTTACACCTTCCTGTTAATATTGCAGGCTTTTGTGATAAATCGTTTCAAGTCTTTTTTTTTTCAACTTTAACTCTTTTTGTTGTGTCCGTCTTCAGCAGTAAACGTCTTTATCGTGTCAGACTCAACAGTTATGACATGAAAGAAGACACTCAGGGCTTTAATTTGTAGTTTTTCAGAAGTATTTCTGTTTTTCCCTAGCCTGCTAGGGGCATTATTAAAGAAAAGTTCCAAAAATGGTTATTTCCTTCCACACACAAATGTTTCTATCTTCCAAGTAAATGGTGATATCAAACCCATTACTGCTCTCTGAGGTGGCCCAAGTGCCTGTTCATAAGCATCTGAAATACGAAGCTGTTACCGTCAACCACTAAAATTCTGTGTAAGGCTATCCAACAGAGGGAAAAACACTGAAAGCAAACAGAGTCCTGACTGATTTTATATCAGACTCACTGCCAGAAAATAATTTGTTTCTTTATACTGATTGAAAATGTCCCATAAGTCCATTTCTGTTCTGCTTGTGAAATGGAACATTGGTATGTTCATGTGATTCATGCAACAAGGTTATTGTAGGGTTTTTTCCTCCTTTATTTTGAAGTTGTTTTAACTCTGCTTGTTATATAACACTCTTTAGCGTGATACCATCTTGTATTTTATTCCACTCTTCTTTGCTCTAGATCCATCACACGGTGTGAAATCCTCTTCAAGTCATTTAGCAGCTTTCTGAATTTAGCAGATTTTTAGGAGCAGGGTCCTGACTGGGTCATTCAGAAACGTTGGTCTTCTTTCTGTGGTTCCTTTGTTGACTTGGATTTGTGCTTTGGGTCACCATCGTGCTAGAAGATGGACTTTTCTGTCTTCAGCTGTCCAACCTACAGGATTTCTTTCAAAATAAATTAATGATGCCCTTTTTTATACTACCCCAATCCCAGCTGAAGAGAATTGTGATGCTGCCACCACCATGCTTCAGTACATGTATGGTGATTTTGTGGTGATGTCTTATTTCTGTGCCAAAGATATCTTTTAGAATTATGCTTATCTTAGTCTCATGACCACATGGTTCTGACTAAACCACATAGTTTGGGGTGATTTGTGAGGACTAAATCCTCCTAGCCACCGTACCCCATAGCCCACACATAAAGAATACTTAAAGATTATTGTGACCTGTACTTGTCAGATTATTCCAGCAGCATCGTCTTTCTTTCTCTCTACAGCATCAATGATAAATATTTGTCTTGTCCTTTCACAAAATATCCCTTTTTTTTGGTGATAATTACTGTTGATTTTGTTTTTATATCCATTTTTAATTTAAAGATAAAATAACATTATTTATGTATATAGACAAACAAACCACTTCACATGCTTGGGGATCTAGCTGATGATATATTTTTACTTGTACAAATAAACTGAGGGTAATTTCTGAGTTTTTATGAGAATATTAATTAAAATGAAAGTTTTCTTGCTGGAAAAATATCATTTTGTATTTCTGCTAATAGAAATAGGGGTAGTATGTGTGCTAGGAAATTAGAAAGGAGAAAAAGGGCAGATGTTGACTGCTGAGACTGTAAGGCTGTAACACTAGCTTTAATGAGCACAGCCAAACTGACCGGGGTAGAGACCCATGTCTGTTACATTTCCAGTACAAAATAACCCACAAAATGTTTGTTAGCTGGAAGTACAGCGTAGGGTAGAAAAAAGTTTATTAATCATGCCAGAGTTTGTACTGGCATGTAGTTGGCATACTTTTTAAATGACAGAAAGATGTAACTTCTAGGCAGTGACTGAAAAAATCTAGACTTTCCTCTTCTCTGGATGGGTTGCGTTAGATTCCGAAATCTTTCTCTTTGTGTTTGTGAGTTGTATTTTATTGGTGAATTGTTAGCATTTTTTTTAGAACAGGACTAGTGATTTTCTAGAATAGAATTTGTGATTTTTTAGAAGGGATTTGTGATTTTTCTAGAATATAATTTATTTTCATTAACAGAATTTGATTTTCTAGAATAGAATTTGTGATTTTCTTTAATAGAGTTTGTGATGTTCTAGAATAGAACTTTTTTAGAACAGGATTTGTGATTTTTTAGAATAGAGTTTGTGATTTTTTTTAGAACAGGATTTGTGATTTTCTAGAATAGAATTTATTTTCATTAATAGAATTTGATTTTCTAGAATAGAATTTGTGATTTTCTTTAATAGAATTTGTGATGTTCTAGAATAGAACTCTTTAGAACAGGATTTGTGATTTTTTAGAACAGGATTTGTGATTTTTTAGAATAGAGTTTGTGATTTTTTTAGAATAGAGTTTGTGATTTTTTTTAGAACAGGATTTGTGATTTTCTAGAATAGAATTTATTTTCATTAATAGAATTTGATTTTCTAGAATAGAATTTGTGATTTTCTTTAATAGAATTTGTGATGTTCTAGAATAGAACTCTTTAGAACAGGATTTGTGATTTTTTAGAACAGGATTTGTGATTTTTTAGAATAGAGTTTATGAATTTTTTAGAACAGGATTTGTGATTTTTTAGAATAGAGTTTGTGATTTTTTTAGAATAGAGTTTGTGATTTTTTTTTTTTAGAAAAATGTACAAATGAAAATTCTGCAGTCATAAGAACTCAGTTAGTGGCTTGTGCATGTGATGAAAGTTTTGCAATGAAGGTTTTGCTTTTCAGTGTGGTGTGTTGTCCTCATGTGAAATGAAAAGCAGCACTATTTAACCTGATAAGATTGCTTTTCTACCCCAGAATTTTCTCCATACACGCCTTCCATTTCTTGTCTTAGAAAATAACTGTGGTTGGTTATTTGCAGTTTCAGTCAGAGAAGTTTCCTCTTTGTGACCTTAGGAGATTATTGGCAGGCAGTGATGAGTGTTTCAGCAGTAGCTCAAAGTCTGGCTCGTAAGCAGTTCCTCTAATTTATGTTTTGCTTTTGTTGTCGCTCTCTATAGGTACGGTGGACCAAAACGGCGGGCAGTGCTTCCGACAAATTCCAAGACACGCCGATCTTCAATGAAACCCTACGCATCGACAACATCCAGAGGGTGCAGGGAGGCCGCTACTACTGCAAGGCCGAGAACGGGGTTGGGGTGGCTGCCATCAAGTCCATCCGGGTAGATGTGCAATGTAAGTGCTAGGACCATGATCCCTCCACTTCCCGTCATTCCATCCGTCTTCAGAGAAGGAAAAAATCGGGAAGCGTAGACTGGAATGAGCTATCCAGGAGTATGTTTTTCCTCTAGGGACAGGAAGAAGAATGTAGATGTTAATATAAAAGAAAGACTTGTGTATAGAAGGTCGGGTTTTGCACTTGAGGTCGAGGAGGTGTGGTTAATTATAATCACACACATCCTTTTGAGATGACGCACATACTCCTGGAAAGTACAAGCGGGTGAAGTGGGAGGATCCAGTGTGTCTGTGTTAGTGTTGGTTCAGGCAGAGTTGCCCCATTTTGTGTGTGTGTGTGTGTGTGTGTGTGTGTGTCTGTGTGAGTATATATGTATGGCGGCAATCTGCCGTGCTGCACATCATCTTTGACCTACTGTCCCACTGAGCCAGGGGTCAGGTCAGAGGTCACAGCCACCACATGCACTACTACAGATCACAAGAATCTGTCAGGTCTACATGTTTTATCTACACTATTTGCATTTACATTTATTGCAGACACACTTATCCATTTTACCCTTATCTCATTTATACAACTGCATGTAAAGGGGCTTGCTCAAGTGCCCAACAGAGGCAGCTTGGGATCTGAACTCCAACATCTTAACCACTGAGCTTCCACTGCCCACTACTTCCGGTAGAAACACTGTACTTCCCGTACAAACAGACGGAACCCAAAAATTTCCCATATGTTTTTCAACTGAAATATTGTTCAGAAAACATGTTTATTGGTGCTGACTTACTGTGAGAAGTTAGTGGTTGTCGATCACTCTGACATATGGCGACATTGCTAACACAAGGTACAATAGTGTTTTAATGGAAGTGTTAATGGCAGAGACATGCTTCGATACGTTAGCAATCTATGATATGACGAGCAAAGTTGATGCTTTGGAAGATGATCTGTTTCAGCTGAGTAGGGATGAGGAAGTGGGAGAGCTGGACGCACTGAAGTCCTGCTGCATGGCTCTGTAAACGACAATAAAGCAAGGGTTTTTAAGCAAATTCCCAAGGGAACCTTGAACCCCTGTGAAAACGGGCCAAAAGACCTGACGCTAAAAAGTCATGTTCATGACCATAATCTTGGATGTTGTTGCAGATCGCATTTGAAGTATAAATTGAGTCACTGTTACACATTTAATAGCAGGATAATTGTAAAGTTTAACACCCCTATAAACACTTTGCATGTAAACAGACACAAACCTCCAGTTTCCACGCTTCGGGTTCCTCCTGATGGCAGACGTGTGCGCACAGATGGCAGCGCAATCAAGAGACGGAGGGAATGTGACAGGGACTACCATCACTTTTTAGTTTCGCAGTACAGGGAGCCCTTCCTCACTCTGTCCTGCCCCACGGGGTTCCCTGGGGGCGCAGGGTAATTGTGGAGCAGATAAACAGGAGCACGCTGACAGCAGCTCTGAGAGTAAACACTCCTGACATGTAATGCTTGTTTAATTTTACCCCGCCGGCTCTCCTCAGCTCCCTGGGTGACTCTGGCACCACGGCACCGGCAATTAGAGTCAGCCAGGGCAAAGCAGCAAGGCACAGCTTCTCTCCCTACACACACACACACACACACACACACACACACACACACACACACACACACCGTCTCCTGTTGTACCCAACCCTGTTATTGGAGAAGAAACGGGGAGAAGAAGAATGAGTCAAAGAGTGTTGAGGGGGAAAAGAAAGCAAGCAAGCAAGTTTTGTAAATGAATTAGTATTAACAGCTAAACCAGCACCAACCAGTTTAAACCAGTTCCAATTCTGATCTAAATGCATTGCTACTGAGAAAAGTGGCAGAAGTGTTGAGAGGAGGGAAGAAAGGAAGAAAGAAAGTGCTAGCTTCCTGTTCTTTTCTTTTGTTCCTTCCTTCCTTCCTTCCTTCCTTCCTTCCTTCTCCCGACCCCCCCTTTCCTCCCTCCCTCCTCTCTCTTCTTTCTTTCTTTCTTTCTTTCTTTCTTTCTTTCTTTCTTTCTTTCTTTCTTTCTTTCTTTCTTTCTTTCTTTCTTTCTTTCTGTTTCTTTCTGTCTTTCTTTCTTTCTTTCTTTCTTTCTTTCTTTCTTTCTTCTTTCTTTCTTTCTTTCTTTCTTTCTTTCTTTCTTTCTTTCTTTCTTTCTTTCTCTCTCCGTCCGTCCGTGTCTTGTTCTTCTTCTCATGGTTTCTCTCTCTTTCTCTCTCTCTCTCTCTCTCTCTCTCTCTCTCTCTCTCTCTATCTATCTATCTATCTATCTATCTATCTATAAAAATATATATATATATATATATATATATGAAGAAGAAATAGAAGAACAAGACCGAGAGAGACACATCAATATAAAACAGCCTGAACTAGAAGGAGCATTTTGTTAAAACTGGCTCTGTAAGCGTTTCGCATCAGGTGCTTTCCTTTCTTTTCTTGGAGCTGAATGAGAGTCCACAGTCGCTTTGACCTGCTCACCGTCTCTCCTTTCTCACAACTCCCCGTGTGATAGCAGAGTAGATTAATACCAGCTACAAGAGGAAGGAAAAATCTTGACACACTATCTTTCAGGCATTCACGCTATCATAGAGTCAAGGAGATCACTGTCTCCATGCGATCTGACTGTGGGAGGACTGGCGTAACTGGCGCTGTGTGTTTTAATTCAATTGACCACTCTCGCGGGGACAGAGCGCCTCGGTTAACATCGAAACCTGCAAGGATTTATAATGACAGGTGAAGGCGAGAGAGAGAGAGAGAGAGAGAGAGAGAGAGAGAGAGAGAGAGAGAGAGAGAGAGAGAGATCAAAGTAAAAAATCTGTAAACATTATGATTTTGATCAAAACACATCTGACAATTCATTACCCTTTCAAATACACACACACACACACACACACACACAAGTATTTCTCATTTTGTCATTCACACTTCTTTACAACTTTCACATTTTAAGACACACACACACACAGACACACACACAGTATTTAACTCATTTCGTCATCCACACTCCTTTACCACGTTTTCCAAATGCCCCCCCACACACATATACACACATACACACACACATCCGCACAGAGTATTTCTCATTTTTTCATCCACACTCCTTTACAACTTTCTCAGTATTTAACTCATTTCTTCATCCGCACTTCTTTACCAATGTTTGCCCGAACCCCCCTCCACACTGATACACACATATACATATGCCTACACACACACACACACACACACACAAACACACACTCACACATGGGAGTATTTAACTCATTTCTTTGTTCACACTCCTTCACCACTTTCAAATTTTAACACACACACACACACACACACACACACACACACACACACACACACACACACACACACCCTAAATGATCAGTACACATTTTGTTTCAAAGATATGCCCTAACACATTTATATAGCTTTCCTTAATCAGACTCATTACTGAACCCACACACACACACACACACACAAAAGGTTGTGCATGTGGATGGGCCTGACTCTGATCCAGGCACTCTGGCCAGTGAGACAGTAGGTGACTGAGTGGTGGAAATGCAGCATGCCTCTACAATAGGGATGGACTTGGTTCAGAAACCTCCAATGCACCCTCTGACCCAGAATCCCTCATTCCCTGCTCGCTTCCTCACACTACACTCACAGCCAGCAACACTCAGGTAAGGATGCTTTTCTCTCCTGTGACGGATAACACCACTGCAGCTGGATCGTTTAGCATTTGTGATTATTCTGAGGTTGTGTTTCCAGGATATTGGGTTGAGCACTGTATAAGAAAGCAAAAGTTTTGACCCCCTTTGAACTACAACTTGGATCTGAAATGAATTTAATTGGGGATTATCTGTTAGGGATCTATTAAAAAAACAGACACACATTTGATGAATGGAGTCCATTGAATGGATTTATCGTCGCTCTGTGTTTTTTTTTCTTTAAATAGCAAAATCTTGATTAATAGTTTTTTGTTGTCTTGGACTTTTGATAGCTCATGGTTTTTAAACTCTGTGGACTTCAGGAACAAGTGCATTATCCCTGAGGTCACATGACACCTCCACTCAACTAATCTTGTGACTTCTAATGCACCAGAAACAGGGGTGAATACTTATGCAGTCACGTTTTTTTTTAAATTTGTAAATCATTTTAAATGTTTGTTATATTAAGGGTTAGTTTTGTGACAACCCCAAAGTCCAAACATAAAGGGAGGCGATTACTTATGATATTTATTCTATATGTTTATTAGCCACCTAATTGCCCACTTAACTTCTGTGCCGGATCAAAGCCTGGATAAATAGAGAGGGTTGCATCAGGAAGGGCATCCGGCGTAAAAGATTGCCAAATTTAACCATCGTCAGTACTCTGAATTTCATTCCGGATCGGTCGAGGCCCGGGTTAACAACGACCGCCATCGGCGCCGTTGACCTACAGGGCGCCGGTGGAAATTGGGCTACTGTTGGTCGAAGAAGTAGAGGAGGGAGGAGAGTGCACAGACAGAGAGAGAAGAGGAAAGGTAAGAGTGTAGGACTGAGAATAGGAACTCTGAATGTTGGTACTATGACAGGGAAAGGTAGAGAGCTGGCTGATATGATGGAGAGAAGGAAGGTGGATATACTGTGTGTACAGGAGACCAGGTGGAAGGGTAGCAAGGCTCGTAGTATAGGAGCAGGATTCAAGCTGTTTTATTATGGTGTGGATAGTAAGAGAAATGGGGTAGGTGTGGTCCTGAAGGAGGAGTTTGTGAGGAATGTTCTGGAGGTGAAGAGAGTGTCAGACAGGGTGATGAGTCTGAAGTTAGAGATTGAAGGGGTGATGTTGAATGTTGTTAGTGGTTATGCCCCACAGGTAGGTTGTGAGTTAGAGGAGAAAGAGAGATTCTGGAGTGAATTAGATGAGGTGATGGAGAGTATTCCCACGGGTGAGAGAGTGGTGATAGGAGCGAATTTTAATGGACATGTTGGTGAGGGGAACACAGGTGATGAGGAGGTGATGGGCAAGGAGTTAAGGAAAGGAATTGGAGTTAAGGAAAGGGACCTTGAAGGACAGATGGTAGTGGACTTTGCTAAGAGGATGGACATGGCTGTGGTTAATGCTTATTTTCAGAAGAGGGAGGAGCATAGAGTGACTTACAAGAGTGTAGGTTGGAGCACACAGGTAGACTACATCCTATGTAGAAGAGGCAATCTGAAAGAGATTGTCTGTAAAGTGGTAGTGGGAGAGAGTGTAGCCAGACAGGATAGGATGGTGGTGAGTAGGATGACTTTGATGGTCTGCAAGAAGAAGAGGTCAGAGATAGAGAAGAAAACCAAGTGGTGGAAGCTGAAAAAGGAGAAATGTTGGTGGTCAGGTAGTGCTGCCAGATGACTGGGAAACTATAGCAGAAGTGATCAGGGAGACTGGAAAAAAGGTGCTGGGTGTGTCATCTGGAAGGAGGAAAGAAGATAAGGAGACTTGGTGGTGGAAGTTCAGGATAGTATCTAGAGGAAGAGGTTAGCCAAGAAGAAGTGGGACATGGACAGGACTGATGAGAATAGACAAGAATACAATGAGTTACAGCGCAGAGTGAAGAGGGAGGTGTCTAAGGCCAAGCAGAAGGCATATGATGAGTTGTACACTAGGTTAGACACTAGAGAAGGAGAGAAGGACTTGTACAGGTTAGCTAGGCAGCGGGATCGAGATGGGAAGGATGTGCAGCAAGTTAGAGTTATTAAGAATAGAGAGGGAAGGGTGCTCACAAGTGAGGAGAGTGTACAGAGGAGATGGAAGGAATACTTTGAGGAGCTGATGAATGAGGAAAATAAGCGGGAAAAAAGAGTAGAAGGGGTGAACTCTGTGGAACAGAAAGTAGATAAGATTAGAAAGGATGAAGTCAGGAAGGCTTTGAAGAGTTTTTTGCAGTTGGTCCTGCTGCCTCTGAAGTGTTTAGGAGAGGCAGCAGTGGAATTTTTAACTAGTTTGTTCAACAGGGTTTTAGAGAGTGAGAGGATGCCTGAGGAATGGAGAAGAAGTGTGTTAGTGCCGATCTTTAAGAATAAGGGTGACGTGCAGAGTTGCAGCAACTATAGGGGGATAAAGTTGATGAGCCATACAATGAAGCTATGGGAAAGCATAGTGGAAGCTAGGTTAAGGAAGGTAGTGGAAATTTGTGAGCAGCAGTATGGCTTCATGCCCAGAAAGAGCACAACAGATGCAATTTTTGCTCTGAGAATTTTGATGGAGAAGTATAAGGATGGTCAGAGGGAGTTGCACTGTGTGTTTGTAGACTTGGAGAAAGCGTATGACAGGGTGCCAAGAGAAGAGCTGTGGTACTGTATGAGGAAGTCAGGAGTAGCAGAGAGGTATGTCAGAGTGGTGCAGGACATGTATGAGAGGAGCAGGACAGTGGTGAGGTGTGCTGTAGGTCAGACAGAGGAGTTCAATGTGGATGTGAGACTGCATCAGGGATCGGCTCTGAGCCCCTTCCTGTTTGCTATGGTGATGGACCAGTTGTCAGAGGAGGTCAGACAGGAGTCTCCTTGGACAATGATGTTTGCAGATGACATTGTGATCTGTAGTGGGACAGATCATGTTGGACGCTTGGGGGACAAAGTTAGGGAGGCCAGATTAAGAGGGTTGGGCATGTTCAGAGGAGGGAGAGTGAGAATATTGGTAGGAGAATGTTGGACATGGAGCTGCCAGGCAGGAGGCAAAGAGGAAGGCCAAAGAGGAGGTATATGGATGGAATTAATGAGGATATGAAGCTAGTGGGTGCAAGTGTTGAAGATGCAGAAGATAGGGATAGGTGGAGAGAGATGATTTGCTGTGGCGACCCCTGAAGGGAAAAGCCGAAAGAAGAAGATTATTATTCATTCATTCATTGTCTGCCGCTTATTCGAACTACACTCGGGTCACGGGGAGCCTGTGCCTATCTCAGGCGTCATAGGGCATCAAGGCAGGATACACCCTGGACGGAGTAGATTATTATTCTTTTTTTTAATTTATAGATTTTGTTTTATTTTATTTATATATGTATTTATTTTTTGCATAACTTATTTTTCTAAATTATTTATTTTTTTTGCATAACTTGAGGTGTCTGATCTAAAAAAAGAAAAAAAAATCAGACTTACTAGAAGCGGTATTTCTGCCACATAGTGTGCCATTAAAAAAGGATAAGAAAAAAAAAAAGAAAAAGCACATATAAATATATTTTAAAAAAACACTAGTCAAAAATCCCTTAGACAAATTAGATGGCAGTTGAATGACATCACTTCATTTCTGGACTGTTCCTAGTGAAATTTGGATGGACGGACACATTCCTGGAATACCAAACAGCCCTGGTTTAATATCTGTGAGTCTGATATCAGATGCATATTTATGTATCAGGCTCATGCATGGCCTACCAAAGTGTGAGCTCCCTTACAATATTGGATGCAGCTTGTTCACTGACTGTGTGCATATTTTAATCCTAATGACATTACAGGTGGCGATAAGCAGCATGCAATTTTAATAAGCTCACTCAGGGCAAAAAAACCCCCCATATATATCTACACAGCAGAAGTAGTGGAATGTAATCGAAGTGTAGAAAGCTGTCCGGTAAAAGAGGTTCTTGACATCCATATGTCAAGACATCATGTGGTGGGCTGGAATCGGTGGTTATGGATAATACCTATCAGGTTGGTCTAGCTGTGAGATATCTGAATGCCTGATTGGCTATCTTTGATCAGAATCAGTAAGATAAAGGTAGCATGCATTGTAATGCTCTTTCATATAGCCTAGTTTTTCTAGGATGAGTGATCGGAAAGACATTACTGTCATTAATGCCTTTATGGGTACAGAATCAGACCCAAATGTAGGGATAGAAGGCAGACGGAGGTTTTATTAAATAAATAACTAAACAAACACTAGGAGTAAAACCAAGGCAACCAAAATACAAACACAAGTTCCAGGTGTAACGAAGAGCTTACGGAAGCAGAAGCCATCTGCAGAAGTTAAATGATAAATCCCCAGGCAGACAATCCAAACAATAACTAGAAAACAGGGTCGGTAAACAGGCACGGTTCATATAACCAAAAGACAATCCACGTGGCAAACAAATCCAGAACACAATACAAGAAATTGGTAGAACAATATACAGAAGCTAACAAGTGGCTAACAAGTGACAAGGATTCTCAGCAACAACAAACACAAAACAGCAGGTATATGTAAGGGAGGTAATTAGGTGTGCAATTGAGGTGGGGCGGGGCAAACACACGTGAGAACACAGAACATAAACAAAAGTACACGGCACAGGACATAACATAAACAAACCCTGCCAGAACGCCTTCTGGTGTTGTGGCAGAAAACTGTCCAAACTGTTCATGACACACACACACACAAGGACTTTTCTATTCATGGGGTCCATGGTTTCTGCTCAGGTTTAATTCTTGCTTCAGTGGATAATCTCCCATGGGTACTATGGAACTGCTGCTGTAATCATAAAGACTGTCTTGGGCTCATTCCAGAACTGTTACTCATTCAACCTTTTTAAATCGTCCTGCTGTCTGTTTTTCCTTGAAACATTTGCGTCTACTACTTCCAGCTGCTTTGTGATGCTGTCTATCATTAAAAGCATCGCACACGTACAAATGAATGGAATCGAATCTTGTGTGCTGCAGATTTTATTTACCCAGAGCACCGACTGCGACTCATACACAAAGCGGCAGCATATACCCGAGAGAGTACTTGGTATTTGTCGACAGTTTTGCCCTGGTGGCCAAAACAGATCAAATATATTCAGTTCCTTTTGTAAATGATCTGTAGAATAGAGGACGTTTCAGAACGCATCAGGATCATCTCCACACAAACAAAGCCATTGAAGTCCATTGATTAGCAACTGCCTTTGTAAACCAGTTTGAGCTACCAAAAAAATGACGAACATGTGAAGCTTTACAAGGAACATTAGAGTAGGCTTTTAGAGTTTTAGAGGATTAGGGCGGCAGCAAAACTGAGAATATGCCGATATGTAACTGAGGTGAATCCTGTTAAGGCTTAAAGAGATCAAATTCACTCCAGATGCATTGGGTCAAAACTGCACCGGAGGTTTCTCAGCCTGGACATTGGACATTGGACATTTTGTTCATGTTCATCATTCATTGGCCCAAATCCCTTCACCTGTGTTTCCATGATGACCCTGTGGCATTTTAAACTGGCTAATAAACAGCTCACGACTATAACAAACATGACAAATTTACTTATTTGCTGCAAATAGAACATTGTTTCAGTTTCGAGGAATTAAATTATGTCATGTTATGCACAAGGATCTTTGGCACTACTGTAGACTTTTAGCTAGCTAGAGTTTAAGTTGAAAGCAGAGCTCATAAACACATAACAAAGTAGTCTTCTTCTTCTTCTTTCAGCTTTTCCCTTCAGGGGTCGCCACAGCGAATCATCTCTCTCCACCTATCCCTATCTTCTTCATCCTCAACACTTGCAACATAAAAAAGTAGTCTATTATGAAATATTCTGTGAAGATTTAATGGAATTATGATATGCCGAGCAAATCTGAACATAGATGTCGGTTGTGTACAATAAAGCAAATGCTTTTAAGTAATTGCGTTCCATGTAAAATAGATATTTTTGGCATTATATTTGCATGTACAGTAGTTTCTCTGTTTTTCGCCTTCCATGATCAGTATGTTGTCCATAATTGCGTGAGAAGGTTTTGCTAGTTCAGGACCTCAGCAGTCAGAGTGTTCTCCTAGGAAAAGGTTCACCAGCCACTGAAAACAAAATCCTTTTTATACAGCGATAATAACGATAAGAAGGATTGGACTAGTTGTGGTTAGAAGCTTGTTCAAATTAGAATGCCATATTATAAGTTGTGTTTGATGTTGGTGTAAAATGAGTATCATGGCATATAAACACTTTGGTATGGAATAAGAAGCTGAAAGTCTTGCTTGTGTGGTACAGGGTTTGAGTCTGGAGTCCGAGGCTGTCATCCATTTTGAATGTTTATTAACGATATTAAGAAGGATTTAGCTGTGGAAGATAAATTCTATGCTGCTGAGAGGGTTTAAGCTTGGCAAGCGATCACTGTAAGCGGGTTAGGTTGGCAGCGCCGGTGAAGGAAGCTGAGGTGAGGGAGTCTCTAAGGACATGGCGCCCCACCAATGCCTACAATGAGCCCCTTGTGCCGGGCACGGAGCAGACGCACCGGGGGAGAATGAGAATGAGCTGGAGCTCAGTCAGGAGCTTTACAAGAGCACACCCACATTCACCCATTCAAGGACAGCGAACAAGCGCACAATACTAGAACTTTGAGAGTTAATTGGCTGACCCGAAACCCATGAAAGCTTTTTATTTTTATTTTTTGTATGTTTGCGTTCTTATGCCTATGCTTCATCCTTCTTCCTTCGCCATTAATTTCTGAAACCACACAACATTTAAGTGCTTAGGAATGTCGGCAGTGTAGGGAAGAAAAAAAAACATTGCTAACTTGCAGATGAAAAGCATGAAAAAAGCGAGAGAGAGAGAGTGAGAGAGAGGGTTTCTGGTTTTTAGTACTAATTAGAGGAAAGAGAGGAGGCGTGCCAGACTGTGTGTTTAGGCTATGCAGAAGTTCTTACAATTTGGATTATACGTACAAGCTGATAATCTAAAACCTACCGCACTTTGATTTACTGCACATTTTTATGAGGCACGCATCTTGTACTGTTGAATCTCATTCATCTAATTTATACCTGTTTGCTACTTTTATTGCTTCAAATTGCGCCGTTAAATCAATCAACTTGACTTCGGAGGCAACTCGAAAGAGACACCGTATTCCACCGTTTACTTTTTACGAGTTTCTAATCATTAATGAAGTGAAATTTTAATGTTTATGCACAGCCTGCATTTTAAATAAGCTTTTTTTCGTTGCTGTTGCAATGCAATAGTCCTTTAGCCATGCAAAATTATTGGCACTCTCGATCATAAACGTTGCAGACGTTCCTCTTTAAATGATATGATAAAATATTTATCTTGGTTCTGTCAAAGATTTTTAGAAATCATGTGTTACTCTCATGACACCTTTTTGAATAAGATATCAAATTGTCATTCTTGGAAAAACAACAATTTTCCAGTTAATTTGGGCGAGTCTTTGTAGCCTCAGTTTTCTGTTTTTGGCTCATAGGAGTGGAACCCTATGACATCAGCCTTATTTTTTCAAGTGTCGTCCATTTTGAAATACTTTTCTGCTTATCACAGTTGTAAAAGGTGGTTGTTTGAATCGCCATTTCCACCCACAGAACTGCCTCTTACTGGATTTTTTTTTGTTCTGTTTTTTCTCACCGTTCTGTGTAAATCTTGCAGAATGTTGTGCATCAAAGTCCCAGGAGATTTTCAGCTCCTGAAATACTCTAACCAGCCCATCTGGCACCACCAACCAGTGCCAAAGTCACTGAGATTTTTTTTCTCAGATGTTTGATGTGAACATTAACCGTAGCTCTTGACCTGCGTCTGCATTAATTCATGCATTGTGCTCCTGCTTCGTGATTGGCTGATTAGATAATTGCACAAACTTACACATGCGCCAATAATTCATGAGATTCACTTTTATAATAACTTGTTTGTCGATCCACTCTCAAATTAAAGCCTCTTTTTTTTTTTGCTTCTTTTTCTATCTGATGTCACCCAAAGGCACGGCCAAGACTTCTCCTTGTCTCCTTCCTTTCATCCTCACAGATCTTCTCCTGTAGAGCTTCCAGACTCTGCTTCCTGCCTGGGCCGCAGCTCGGGCTGCAAGATGAAAGGGAATGTTTTACACCGTATGAAAATTTCATATGCTTCTAATAAATATCTCTAGGCTTTGCAGCAGAACAAAGCCTCGTTAAAACCGGGGGCCGGCATTTTTTGTGGAACTCGCAGACACGCGATATGGCTTGTTAGCACTGATAACCATATTGGTTCTCATAATATCCATGTACTTTCTTGGTTGTATGAGCAAATGGATTTCTGGTAGATGTGCATATAGCAGCCCACATATTTATTTATTTATTTATTTATTTATTTATATATTTGGCTTGATTATAGGCTTGAATCTTAAGTCTGTACCCTCAGATCATCTTTTTCGATCAAACGCAATGTTGTGGATGTGCGCCTGAGAACAATGAGGATGAATCAGGAGCTCTCTCATTCATTACTTCATTGTTTCTATCTTTCTGTGCAGTTGAAGCCTAAATTAAATTAAAGGCCATTCATAAATATTCCTTTCTCTCATGTGCCTTTGTCCTCGACTCGCCATCTCTCTCTCTCTCTCTCTCTCTCTCTCTCTCTCTCTCTCTCTCACTCTCTCTCTCACTCTCTCTCTCTCTCTCACTCTCTCTCCCAGTATATTCTCCAACCTTGTGCACTTGTGGCATTTTCACTGAAATGCCATTTTGAACCTTGTGCTTGTCAACTGGCGTTATTGTTGGAAAGGAAACGCCAATTATCCGGATGTGTAAAGGCAAGCATGGAATGTTCGCTCACTTCCTCTAAGCCAAACTCTAACGTGGCATGCAACGTTTTCTGCTTCTAAACCACTCTGTGTACAGCAGAACTCAGATTTTAAACGATCTGTCTTTTCCCAACAAAATGTAGTGCCTTTTTTTCCATTGCACATTACTTTTGCATCATTGCAAAAGTATTGACAAAAGGATATATTGACAAAAATATTTATACCACAGTGCTTGAATTCTGGAGTCAATAGATGGTCTCTATGGCATGAGAGATGTTTTATATTAGTGCACACTTATTTAAAAAAAAATTACTGTACAGATTATTCACTCTGACTCTGGCAAACAGTCCATATAATCCGTGCTAATAATCAGCTTATAATGAATAGATTAAGAAATATGTGGCGATATTTAAGAAAGAAAAACATGGTGAAATTTTCATTTATGAAAAATTTATGAAATGAGTCCCATGAGGCTGTCAGATGGGAAAAGAATGATTGTTTATCGCTACTATAATATAACATTTAAATGCACTTCTTTTAAACGGTCCAAAAAATGTGCCATGTTGTTCATGCTTGTTTTGCCAAGTCACTATGATATAAGACACACTGAGAGGCAATGTTTTCCGAAAATAATCCACTCAGCTATATCACACCACCCTGGTCATTCCTCACATATTATTCCCTCATGAGGAAATAGAGCTTTCATTGTGAAGCTTATTTTTTAAAACAAATATCTATCTTTACAGCACATAAGAACTATTAATCGACTAAACCGAGTCTGCACACAGTGATGAAAAAAGGGCCATCGTTTACTTTTCACGTTTCTAGATAAAGATTTTGACTGCGTAAAACACTTCTTCTGTGACATAAGTTTGCACCTCATCACTGAGTATTTAAAGTGATCTATGTTAATCTATGTTAATTCCTTTTCAAACTTACAAGTTAGGCATGATGCAATCAAAGATGAAATTGAAGCCATATTAAGGACCCAGTAGTAACTCTGTTGCAGAGCTGGGATTTTAACTTACACAGAACTTTAACCTCTGAGCTCCATTTACATGTATATTTATTCATTTATTCACTTTTATGCAAGCAGGGTAAAATATACGCATGTGGCTGAGCAGTTGAGGGTTAAGGGCCATGCTTAAGGTCTTAGGACAGTCCTAAGATTCGAACTCAAACAGCATTATTCTCACTTGCTTGGAACCTAACTGCCGAGACACCATCGACAAACATTTTGTTTTTTTAAATGAAAGAATATGATATGATAGGGATTGATGTGTAAAGAATCTTGTGTTTCACAGGATGCTGTATGTATTTTTGTCTACTGCTAATATGATTAATTCTTTCAGGTGATGATCCAAGTGAAGCATTGAAGCTTTTTCTTAGTGAGCAAATAATAATAATAATAATAAAAAAAAAAGCATGATGAGGATGATGACATTTTAAATATCCATTCATTCATCTTCAGTTATTCCTTCATCCTAGTCAGGGTCTCCATAGACCTGGAGCCTATCTAGAGGTAATTGAGATAATCTAGACACCGGTCCAATTTAGGGGCAATTTAACATCAACAATCCATCTACCTTGGGAAGTTAGAGGAATAACTAAATAATAAGAAGTGTTAACCCCCAAACAGACAGTAACTTGATATCAGGATCTAATATGGACTCAAATATAGATTTGAATCAACAGTGCTACCCACTGAACCTCCTAGAAAAAACTTCCAACTCTTTGGATGCAAAATCCTCAGCTTCGAGAGAAGTGAAAAATATCTTACTTCACCATGCACAGAATCTACCCAGGTAGTCCTAACCACAGCTGTCATAACCGAGAACAATTCTTCTGTCAGGGCTGTGAAATAGTCTGGTGGACAATGGAGTATCCACAGGAATTGGGTATATTTAACTTGGAGATAGCTCTAATTAGGAAGGTTTGGCCAGGAATGTGGAGCCATTTTCACCAGCTAACTCATGGGTGTTTTTGGTTGTCTCTGACATAGCTAGGCCTGTAGGACTGGATGATTTAGCCCATGACTGTCCTTACTAGCTTCACAAACTCTGGCCTAACTTCTTTTACATAGTCTGGCCCACATCTGGCCTCATTTTCTCTACATACTCTGGCCTAACAAATGCAACATGGCAGGCATCATTTAATTGCAGTATAAAAAGGTGTGAAAAACTCAGTGGACACAAGATAAGCTTAAGACCTTGAGCATGCACCTCTCCAAGACTCTTAGTTGGGCCATGTGGTAGCTTAGTGGTTAAGGTGCTGGACTACATGGTCCATTATCATATTATGACCAGCACATCTGCCTATGACTCGGGGGATGTGGTCGCTTAGTCTCTAAGGCGTTTTCGAAAGGTTGTGAGTTCAAATCTCAGGTCCACCAAGTTGCCGCAGTTGGGCCCCTGAGTAAGGTCCTTAACCCTGTATTGCTCTGTTGTATAAAATGAGATTAAATTTAATTTGCTCTGTATAAGGGCGTGTAAATGTTAAATGTAACATCTTCTACATCAGTGGTGTCAATCCTTATTCGTAAAGGGCCGGTGTGCGTGCAGTTTTTCATTCCATGTGAGAAGCCACACCTGAGTCTATTGAAAGCCAAGATCAGTTCATTAAGCTGGTGGAATCGGGCAATCCTGCTTGATTGCAATGAAAACCTGCACCCACTCTGGTCCTTTGCAGATAAGGATCGACACCCCTGTTTTTACATATTCTGTCTCACAACTCTACTTTTAATATTCCCTTTTTCTGCAAAACTTTGCAAGTAGACCACAGAGCCCAAATTATGGCTTTGAGATGGTTGTCAAGATGTTGCTTTCCACCAGCCACCGTTGCTTTCCCTGCTGAACTGTGAGATTAGGCATCCTCGACAAGGTCAACTATGTCTGCAGGTTTGAACTGAAGCACCCACTCAGCAATCAACGAAACACTTCTGAATGCAAGAGTTCCTAGCAAATGGCCCATTATTCTGCAAATGGTGTTCACCTTATCATCTGGAACCTGGCTATTGTCAAGTTCTTCAGATCTTGACATTTCAGCAAGTGTCCATTTGAAGGTGTATGTTGCAGCTATCGTAGCACAACTTAACAGCGTGTACGGTGTATATCCTGGCTCCCATAGGCTTATTGTTGTCTTTCTAAAGGTGATGTGCTTCCTCCATCCTTAAACATTGTCCTTTTTAAGGCTGTGCGTGAAATTGACTTGGGAGTCAGTGTCTTTGAAAACTGCCTTCCTGCTAGCAATAACATCAACTGAGAGACTTGGAAAGGTGCATGCTCAAGGTGATAAGCTTATCTTGTGTCCATTGAGTTTTTCATAGCCTTTTATACTGCCATTAAATGATGCCTGTCATGTTGCATTTGTATTTCTTCCAGGACTATAGATTCCTAGTTATTGACTCAGACCAAACAAAATGATGCATCATAGCAAAGGAAATCTTTTTTTTTATTTATTTATTTTTTTTTATACGAGGAGTGTGATATATTTTGAATATATCTCGACACGTTCTGCCCTGGGCTGTCTGTGTCCCTTGGCTAACTGTGTTATACTATCTGTTTATGACCTCATCTTTATGAACGTGATGTACTTTGTTTTGCCCTAGAAATTGATGAACACGTGCCGAACGCAGGCACTTTCCTCTTCTGTAATTTAGATAATCATTTTCATAATGATTATATATTATATAATTTTCTAGTGTCTTTTTCATGAACTAAATATTTCATCCTGAATCCTCAAATGGGATCATTTTAAGAAAAACACTATATATGGAGTTTTGAATGACACAAATGGCTGTTTTTATATTTATTATTGCTCATTAACTGATTCTTTGGGTACACCTGCATTTTAGTCCTATTTTTTTTTGCATCCTGAGACGGCAGGCGACTTAAATCTTGACCTCAGTCAACTATGTTAATATACAGCTGTTAGATTTTGAGGCTAAGAATAAATATGAAGAAAAGGTTAAAGACTTGTGTTTGAGCCCTCTCTTTCTCTCTCTCTTCTCTCTTAAAATTTAAGAGTTCATTGTATAAATGATGCTTGATTCGAGTGATGGTTGCTTCACTGTAACTGAATGTCAAGTTCATCACATAAATAACACGATATTTCAGTAATCAACCACTGGCTGAGTGTTTCGTTTTTCATTTTAAGGAATTTCTTAATGTCAGAAGAGTTAATTAGCCGTAGTGTAATCAGTAGCTAATCTGTAATTTGTCACACATGTGATATAGATTGTATTTACAGATACACTGACCAGGCAAAACATTATGACCACCTGCTAAATATTGTGTTGGTCCCCCTTTTCATGCCAAAACAGCCCTGACCGATCATGCACTGTGTATTCTGACACCTTTCTATCACAACCAGCATTAACTTCTTCAGCAATTTGAGCAACAGTAGCTCGTCTGTTGGATCGGACCACACGAGCCAGCCTTCAATCGCCACGTGCATCAGTGGGCCTTGGCCGCCCATGACCCTGTCGCCGGTTCACCACTGTTCCTTCCTTGGACCACTTTTGATAGATACTGACCACTGCAGACCGGGAACACCCCACAAGAGCTGCAGTTTTGGAGATGTTCTGATCCAGTGGTCTAGCCATCACAATTCGGCCCTTCGTCAAACTCGCTCAAATCCTTACGCTTGTCCATTTTTCCTGCTCCTAACACATCAACTTTGAGGACAAAATGTTCACTTGCTGCCTAATATATCCCACCCACTAACAGGTGCCATGATGAGGAGATCATCAGTGTTATTCACTTCACCGGTCACTGCTCACAATGTTATGCCTGATCGGTGTAAGGTATACATTTTTTTATACAAATCAGTATACAAATTATTTGTGTTATAATAGATCTATTTCATTTAGAAAAGATTTCGGCTTTAGCATGTAGGATAACGTTATGTATATTTGTTAATCCAGGTTAAAGGCGTTTCTGCTCATGTACCGAGTGACACATGTGCTTAGTCATACAAGGATAAACCTCTAATTGGATGCAAATGTGTCATATGCCAATATATTGACCATGTAACATGTGGCTACAGCCTCTTTGTCCCTAATCTTCATCCTAAGTGAAACGGAGATGTGTAGCAGTGGATTATAACGAGAAATTGATTGCTTTTAAAATTGGACCTTTTTCGAAAGACTGCAGCTTGGTGTGTTCAGGGGTTTCACCTCAAGTTGCACAGTGTGTGTGTGTGTGTGTGTGTGTATGTGTGTATTTGTGTGTGGGAGCAGAGAGAAATGATACTCCAGAATTATTTCTTATATTGAGCCAAAAATGAATCATAAAATAAATCCTGATCATGTTGAACCATACAATGAACAATATGCAATGAATAAAAATCTTGATCTTGCAAAAAAAAAAAGTTTTATAGTATAAAAAGCACAAAAGGCAAAAGATTATTAATGTGCTCCAAGTAAGCAAGATAATAAGAAACTATAAACAATGTATGCAGTCAAAAAAACACAGCGGGAGATATTACACATACAAGGCTCTAAATTATTCATGTGTTCTAGCAAGTAAAAAAAAAAGATATTTTTTAACGATGTAAATGTTTAAATGTGCACAGTCAGAAAGCGTCATAATGGGGGATATGGTAGATACTACAGTATCGGCCTCCTACTAGTAAAGTAATTGGTGCATTCATTCAATTCAATTTATTTATAAAGCACTTTTAAGAATGGACATTGTTTTAAAGCAGCTTTACAGAAGTATAGAAACAGAGAAGAAAAAAATTCTAAAGTTTAAGGTTAAGTAACTATTTTATCCCTAACGAGCAAGCCTGAGGCGACGGTGGCAAGGAAAAACTCCTTGAGATGATATGAGAAAGAAACCTTGAGGGGAACCAGGCTAAGAAGGGAACCCATCCTCATTTGGGTGACACTGGACAGTAAATAATGTTAATATAAATAATGTTCTTTTAACAACAGCAACCAAGAGCCCATGAGTTCATTATAGATGCTAATTCCTTGCTGTCGCAAGCTGACAGATGTAACAGCAGATCTGTGACGGTGTGATAGTCTCCAAGTGGTTCCGTCCACAGCTGTCTCCTGGTCACAGGCTGTCCACACAGATCTATTCACAGCATCAGTGAGCACCACCAAGCGACGAGACTCCAACCAGGGGTAGAGCATCTGGATGGATCAGGCAGGTCCGGAAAGAAGAAGTGGTCACGCTGGAAACTTAGAACACTGGGAGCTCGGGAGTGAGACATATAGCTTGACAGAGAAAGACAGAGAGAGAGAGAAAGATATTAAGTATGCTTGTGATCATGTGATGCTTAAAGTCAGTGTAGATTATGTGTAAAGTGCAGGCAGGGACTCTGGCAGGACTAGCTATGACAGAATAACTAAAAGGGAGAGCCAGAAGGTAGACTGACCCGTAGGCTTCCCCGGACAAAAAGCGTCCAACAACGTCACAGTCAGCAAACCTGAGCGACTTGCGAGGGTGGTAAGGCGACAGCATCCAAACATCCCAGTACACCAAACACTCTACGCCTGTGAACCTTCCAGATCTGCTCCTTGACCTAAGAAAGGTTTGATTTCATGTAAAATCAAAATGATCAACATTTTATTTCTAGAATTTAAATAATTGTGTGTAATGTTTTATGAAGTTGTGCTATGCAGTAGTATTAAAAGAAAAGAAAAAAATTCCTGTTCATGTGAATAACATTGACTCGGTGTCAAATTGGGTGGAAAAATTGGTTGTTAATGGTTGCTGATGCTAGATGGGTTGCCAGATCAGGATTTTAGTAGCCGTTAATCTCCTGGAAGCTCTATGCATTTTATCCAAAAACAAAAAAAACGAGTGAACGGCAGGGTTTTTTAGGCTAGACAAACCTCTTTTCAGATGCTTTTCTCCTCACCACGGATGTAAAGAGAGGTTACGCTAGCTAATCTTGTCTTCCTGTCACAGAACTGAAATGTTTTCTTATAGGTCTTCTGCATGATTTTCTGTGCATGTATGATCGGGGATCTGTGTGTTCCTGCTAAAAGTGAGTCACTGGAACTTCCATCCATGTTAAAGTTTAAAGATTCCTCTGGAATAAGCTCTTTTTTTTTTATTTTTATCACATCATGGCTAATTAGCACTGTACTCATGTGAGACCCACGGCGCTAAGAGAAGTGACCTTGGAGTTATTTTGAGAAGAATTCACCACAAAGGAGCCAGAAACCTGAGACGCTGTCATTTTAGCTTAGTGTTCCTGCAAGAATAGAGCTCTCATTTCTCAAGTGTGTGTGTGTGTGGTGTGCTTATTTGGATTTGTGTGAGTGGACGTTTGTGTGTATGTATTTGTGTGTGTGTGTGGATTTTTTTGTGTGTGTGTTTGCGAATGTTTGTGTGGATGTATGTATGTACGGATTTTAGTTTGGATGTGTGTGTTTGGGGGTGTGTGGATGTTTGTGTGGATGTATTAGGGTGTGCATGTGTTTGAGTGAGTGTGTATGGATTTTTGTGTGGATGTATATGTGTGTGTTTTTGTGTGGAAGTGGATGTTTTTGTGGATATGTGTGTGTATGTATTTGTGTGTGGGTGGGTGTGTGGATATGTTTATTTGGATGTGTGTGTGTGTATGTTTTTTTGTGTAGAAGTGTGTGTTTGGATTTTTGGGTAGATGTGTGTGTATGGTTTTTTGTGTAGGTGTGTTTGTGGATGTGTGTGTGGATATGTTTGTGTGGATGTATATGTGTGTGTTTTTGTGTGGAAGTGGATGTTTGTGTGGATATGTGTGTGTGCATGTATTTGTGTGTGGGTGGGTGTGTGGATATGTTTATTTGGATTTGTGCGTGTGTGTGTGTGTATGTTTTTTTTGTGTAGAAGTGTGTGTGTTTGGACTTTTGTGTAGATGTGTGTTTGGGTGTGTGTGTATGTTTTTTTGTGTAGGTGTGTGTGTGGATGTATGTGTGGATATGTTTATTTGGATTTATGTGTGTGTGGATGTTTGTGTGGATGGATTTTTTTGTGGATGTGTGTTTGTGGATGTTTGTGTGTTTGTGTGGGTGTGTGTATGGATTTTTGTTTTGGATGTGAGAGTGTTTGTGTGGATGTGTGTGTGTGGATGTATTTGTGTGTGTTTTTGGGTGTGTATATATGGATTATTGTTTGGGTGTGTGTGTGTTTGGGTGTGTGTGTGTGGATGTTTGTGTTGATGTATTAGGGTGTGCATGTGTTTGAGTGTGTGTGTATGGACTTTTAGTTTGGATGTGAGTGTGTGTGTGTGTGTGTGTGTGTGTGTTTGGGGGTGTGTGTATGGATTTTTGTTTGCGTGTGTGTGTGTGTATGTTTGTTTGGATATATTAGGGTGTGCGTGTTTTTGAGTGTGTGTGTGTGTTTGGGTGTATTTATTTGGATTTGTGTGTGTGTGTGGATGTTTGTGTGAATGTATTTATGTGTGTATGGATTTTTCTGTGGGTGTGTCTTGGTGGATGTTTGTGTGTTTGTGTAGGTGTGTGTGTGTGTGTGTGTGTGTGTATGGATTTTTTTTTGGGTGTGTGCATGTATTTGTGGATGTGTTTGGGTGTGTGTGTGTATGGATTTTTGTTTGCGTGTGTGTGTATGTTTGTTTGGATATATTAGGGTGTGCATGTTTTTGAGTGTGTGTGTGTGTGTGTTTGGGTGTATTTATTTGGATTTGTGTGTGTGTGTGTATGTTTGTGTGAATGTATTTGTGTGTGTATGGATTTTTGTTTGGGTGTGTGCATGTATTTGTGGATGTGTTTGGGTGTGTGTGTGTGTATGGATTTTTGTTTGTGTGTGTGTGGATGTTTGTGTTAATCTATTAGGGTGTGTGTGCGTGGATTTTTTAATTTTTTGTGTGTGTATATTTGTGTGGCTGTATTAGGGTGTTTGTGTGTTTGAGTGTGTGTGTATGGATTTTTTTTGGATGTGTGTGTGGGGATGTATTTGTTTGGGTGTATGTGTAATGAATTTTTGTTTGGATATGCGTGTGTGTATGGATTTTTGTTTAGGTGTGTGTGTATGTTTGTGTGGATATATTAGGGTGTATGTTTGGGTGTGTGTGTGTGTGTGTGTGGATGTTTGTGTGAGTGTATTAGGGTGTATGTTTGGGTGTGTGTGTGTGTATTATGGTGTATGTTTGGGTGTGTGTGTGGATGTTTGTGTGGGTGTATTAGGGTGGATGTTTGTGTGGGTGTATTAGGGTGTATGTTTGGGGGTGTGTTTGGGTGTGTGTGTGGATGTTTGTGTGGATGTATTAGGGTGTATGTTTGGGTGTGTGTGTGTGTATGTTTGTGTGGCTGTATTAGGGTGTATGTTTGGGTGTGTGTGTGGATGTTTGTGTGGATGTATTAGGGTGTATGTTTGTGTGTGTGTGTGTGTGGATGTTTGTGTGGGTGTATTAGGGTGTATGTTTGGGTGTGTGTGTGGATGTTTGTGTGGGTGTATTAGGGTGTATGTTTGGGTGTGTGTGTAGATGTTTGTGTGGATGTATTAGGGTGTATGTTTGTGTGTGTGTGTGGATGTTTGTGTGGATGTATTAGGGTGTATGTTTGGGTGTGTGTGTGTGTGTGGGTGTATTAGGGTGTATATTTGGGTGTGTGTGTGTGGATGTTTGTGTGGATGTATTAGGGTGTATGTTTGTGTGTGTGTGTGTGTGTGGGTGTATTAGGGTGTATGTTTGGGTGTGTGTGTGGATGTTTGTGTGGATGTATTAGGGTGTATGTTTGTGTGTGTGTGTGTGTGGATGTTTGTGTGGATGTATTAGGGTGTATGTTTGGGGGTGTGTGTGTGTGTGTGGATGTTTGTGTGGGTGTATTAGGGTGTGTGTGAATGTTTGTGTGGGTGTATTAGGGTGTATGTTTGGGTGTGTGTGTGTATTAGGGTGTATGTTTGGGTGTGTGTGTGTGGATGTTTGTGTGGGTGTATTAGGGTGTATGTTTGGGGGTGTGTGTGGATGTTTGTGTGGGTGTATTAGGGTGTATGTTTGGGTGTGTGTGGATGTTTGTGTGGGTGTATTAGGGTGTATGTTTGGGGGTGTGTGTGGATGTTTGTGTGGATGTATTAGGGTGTATGTTTGGGTGTGTGTGGATGTTTGTGTGGGTGTATTAGGGTGTATGTTTGGGGGTGTGTGTGGATGTTTGTGTGGATGTATTAGGGTGTATGTTTGGGTGTGTGTGTGGATGTTTGTGTGGATGTATTAGGGTGTATGTTTGGGTGTGTGTGGATGTTTGTGTGGGTGTATTAGGGTGTATGTTTGGGTGTGTGTGGATGTTTGTGTGGGTGTATTAGGGTGTATGTTTGGGTGTGTGTGTGGATGTTTGTGTGGGTGTATTAGGGTTATGTTTGGGTGTGTGTGTGTGTGTGTGTGTGGATGTTTGGGTGTGTGTGTGTGTGTGTGTGGTGTATTAGGGTGTATGTTTGGGTGGGTGTGTGGATGTTTGTGTGGGTGTATTAGGGTGGATGTTTGTGTGGGTGTATTAGGGTGTATGTTTGTGGGTGTGTGTGGATGTTTGTGTGGGTGTATTAGGGTGTATGTTTGGGTGTGTGTGGATGTTTGTGTGGGTGTATTAGGGTCTATGTTTGGGTGTGTGTGTGTGTGTGTGTGTGGATGTTTGGGTGTGTGTGTGTGTGTGTGTGTGTGTATTAGGGTGTATGTTTGGGTGGGTGTGTGGATGTTTGTGTGGGTGTATTAGGGTGGATGTTTGTGTGGGTGTATTAGGGTGTATGTTTGTGGGTGTGTGTGGATGTTTGTGTGGCTGTATTAGGGTGTATGTTTGGGTGTGTGTGTGTATTAGGGTGTATGTTTGGGTGTGTGTGTGGATGTTTGTGTGGGTGTATTAGGGTGTATGTTTGGGTGTGTGTGTAGATGTTTGTGTGGGTGTATTAGGGTGTATGTTTGGGTGTGTGTGTGGATGTTTGTGTGGGTGTATTAGGGTGTATGTTTGGGTGTGTGTGTAGATGTTTGTGTGGATGTATTAGGGTGTATGTTTGTGTGTGTGTGTGATGTTTGTGTGGATGTATTAGGGTGTATGTTTGGGTGTGTGTGTGTGTGTGGGTGTATTAGGGTGTATATTTGGGTGTGTGTGTGTGGATGTTTGTGTGGATGTATTAGGGTGTATGTTTGTGTGTGTGTGTGTGTGGGTGTATTAGGGTGTATGTTTGGGTGTGTGTGTGGATGTTTGTGTGGATGTATTAGGGTGTATGTTTGTGTGTGTGTGTGTGTGGATGTTTGTGTGGATGTATTAGGGTGTATGTTTGGGGGTGTGTGTGTGTGTGTGGATGTTTGTGTGGGTGTATTAGGGTGTGTGTGGATGTTTGTGTGGGTGTATTAGGGTGTATGTTTGGGTGTGTGTGTGTATTAGGGTGTATGTTTGGGTGTGTGTGTGTGGATGTTTGTGTGGGTGTATTAGGGTGTATGTTTGGGGGTGTGTGTGGATGTTTGTGTGGGTGTATTAGGGTGTATGTTTGGGGGTGTGTGTGGATGTTTGTGTGGATGTATTAGGGTGTATGTTTGGGTGTGTGTGGATGTTTGTGTGGGTGTATTAGGGTGTATGTTTGGGGGTGTGTGTGGATGTTTGTGTGGATGTATTAGGGTGTATGTTTGGGTGTGTGTGTGGATGTTTGTGTGGATGTATTAGGGTGTATGTTTGGGTGTGTGTGGATGTTTGTGTGGGTGTATTAGGGTGTATGTTTGGGTGTGTGTGGATGTTTGTGTGGGTGTATTAGGGTCTATGTTTGGGTGTGTGTGTGTGTGTGTGTGGATGTTTGGGTGTGTGTGTGTGTGTGTGTGTATTAGGGTGTATGTTTGGGTGGGTGTGTGGATGTTTGTGTGGGTGTATTAGGGTGGATGTTTGTGTGGGTGTATTAGGGTGTATGTTTGTGGGTGTGTGTGGATGTTTGTGTGGCTGTATTAGGGTGTATGTTTGGGTGTGTGTGTGGATGTTTGTGTGGGTGTATTAGGGTGGATGTTTGTGTGGGTGTATTAGGGTGGATGTTTGTGTGGGTGTATTAGGGTGTATGTTTGGGGGTGTGTGTGGATGTTTGTGTGGGTGTATTAGGGTGTATGTTTGGGGGTGTGTGTGGATGTTTGTGTGGGTGTATTAGGGTGTATGTTTGGGTGTGTGTGTGTGTGTGTGTGTGGATGTTTGTGTGGATGTATTAGGGTGTATGTTTGGGTGTGTGTGGATGTTTGTGTGGGTGTATTAGGGTGTATGTTTGGGTGTGTGTGTGTGTGTGTGTGTGTATGTTTGTGTGGATGTATTAGGGTGTATGTTTGGGTGTGTGTGGATGTTTGTGTGGGTGTATTAGGGATTATGTTTGGGGGTGTGTGTGGATGTTTGTGTGGGTGTATTAGGGTGTATGTTTGGGTGTGTGTGTGTGGATGTTTGTGTGGATATGTGTGTGAATGTATTTGTGTGTGTGTGCGTATAGAATTTTGTTTGGATGTGTGTGGATGTTTCTGTGTGTGTGTGTGTGTGTGTGTGTCCTTGTAAGTGTGGCATCAGGTGAACTGTACACAGAACACACTGTAAACCAATCTGAAATAAACCATTCGGAGTCTCACTGGAAGCAGGCTTGACTTCAGCCATTTTTGCTTGTTCTGCTGTTTTTCAAAATGTTTTAATTGTTGCACAATTTTTGGGTCACTTTAAGTAAATTGTCATCAGATTTCAGGCTAAAGACAGGACAGTAAGGCTGTGTTTACTGTGTCAGATGTCAAAACAGGTCAGAGTTAAACAGTGTGGCAGGGTTAAACTATACACGTGAACAGAAGAGGCTTTGGCTTTGCGCGTGTGTTGTGATGTCACACATCACGTTTCGTCCCAGGAAAGGAAGTCTGCAGGAAGTCATTCAATTCCTAAAATAATCCTGATTATTTGTTCCTAGTTTAGGAAATCTTTTACACATAATGCAGTTGCATCTGAGTTTATTTGAAAAAAAAAAACACCCAGAAATTTTTTGACTGGATCAGATATTGGTTTCCTGGAGACCATGGAAACACACACACACACACACACACACACACAAAACTACCAAATGCACCATGAATTCATGAGCGAATCAATTCTGAAATTTCACACAGTAAAAAATATCTTTGGTTTTGATCTTCACGTCTTCCGTGGCTCCCTTGGCCAGTTATTCAGATATCATATGTGAATTCGGGACTATAGATGTTTCTGGAAAGATGGCTCCCCACAGAGCCTGGAGACAGCCTTGAGGAGGTACAGAAGAAGAGGATTAACCTCTGTTAATTGCCTTTGTCAGGCTGGTATAAGGGAAGTGTGAGTAATATACAGGCCACTAGCTGGTTTTTCTGGGGAGGATGTTTTAACTGGAGAAAAAAAGCAGGTCTGGAAGAATCGTGTTTCCTGCCTTGGGGTCAGCTTTTTGTTTATGGATGCAGGCTTGCACTTGCGGGGACTGTCTGATGGATAGCTGAAAAGAAAATGGACAATGAGTGAAGGAAATTTTGCTGTAATGTCTGTTCGCACCCAAAAGGAAATCGTCTTGGTCATTCAGTACCACAATACCATCCATAAGAAGAGGAAAACTGCTGATTGGGCTTTATGTCCCGAGTTCAAAATATATCAAGATGTCTGTGTGTTTGCAGTTTTTTTTATTTACCATTGGCCAATACCACTTCCTAAAAACTGCTGCTTGGACAAATCTCACCTGGATGCTGGAGACTTTCTTGTAGCTCTTATAAAACTTCAATTTTATGCCATGCAGTGAAATGCTATATTTTGTCTGTTTTATAAAAAAAAAAAAAAAAAGGGTCAAAAAGGGGGTGTAAGAAAATGTTAAACAATCCAATTAAATAAAATGAAACTAGAATACGATTTAAAAAATAAATAAAATACAATCATTTTTATTTATCAATTCAACAAATTCATTAATAATATAAATAAAAAAATAAGATAAAATGGAAAAAGTTGTGCAAAGTGAGATAAAGTGGCATTAGCTGTAGCGTGGACAAATAAATCAAAATAATGATAAAAAAAATATTATTTAAAGTGCATATGTGTAATTGTGTGCTGTTTTTGTTCATAAAAAAAATTACTTAAAAAATTGACCTAAAAAAAGGGTCAGTTGATGATTTTCTCTCGCAGCTGTTGCCTAGACTACATCCAGATTTCTGCTTTCAGAAGCTGCTTTGTTTCACTGCATACATCAACAATTAGTTTTGTGACTGCTAATAATAATAATAATAATAATAATAATAATATTTAAAAGAATTCAAGCAAGATGTCAAGCAGTCATCGTCAGCTTAAGGAGAACGAAACTCGCCTCGACTTGCCTCCACTCTGGTCAGAGACATCCTGACTAATGGAGGTGGACGTGAACGTGGTGGTAAATTGCCAATAATGATTAACTCACATAAAATGTGAACGTAGCATAAGCCAGAGGCCTCACTGACGATAACTAAACTGAACATATACAATTTTACATTTCAATTTTAAAGCATCAGACTAAAACATCAGTGCAGACATGCGCAGGGGGTGTAGAACTGGGAGAATCAATGTAGCCATGGGTTAAGAGCTGATAAAATCTGCCCACATGTCTTCACACTGGGCCAGGCTTTATCAGAGCTGCGTTTTTTTTTTTTCCCTCCCGTCTCCCCTGTAGGCCTTCCTTTCTCTCAGCGAAGGTTATTTAATGCAACGCGGCACAGAGTCGAGCTCGGCATGACCTTTTTTTTTGCTTTTGTTAAAGGGAAAGACATAAAAATTCCGGCTGGATGAATTTAATACCTAGCCAGCGGGAGCACAGGGTTGGCTTTAGTTCTGCGTGTCACTCAGCCAGGGTTTTTCGACCTGTTCTGTTCAAACACCTGGAAACACAAAGGTCGAGGCTCTTCAGAAAAGGATGCAGTCGCTCAGATTTTTTTTTAAAACATAAATGGTGGGACATTTCTTTTCATTTTTTCTTCATTTACAACTTGTCTTATAAGCCATCTTTATTAAATGACAAGTTCACAATCGTATTGGAGTAACGTTCACTATATGCGTTTGCAAAAAAATAAATAAAATAAAAAAATGACAGGCTTGAAATTCACTTTCATGCTAGTGGTCAGATATAAAGTTTGTTCCACCTTCAGGAGCAAAGGAACGTTTTGGACGTATGATTACTGTGTTCTTCTTTTATTTATACTTTATCCTGGGTGGGTTAAATGGCTAGTTTAAGTTAAATTCTTTCCTTGCATATCCCATCCTTGGAGGGTTGGGGTCAGAGCACAAGGTCAGCCACGATGCAGCACCTCTGGAGCAGGGTGGGTTGGGGCTTGAACACCGATCTCCGATCAACAACCCAGACCCTTAACCACTTGAGCTACCACCACCAGTTTGTTTAGATTTTGGAAAATGACACCAGTTAAGCAAAATATTGTGGTTGTGGACTAAAAGATATGAGTGCGAATATTTTAGCAGCATTAAATATTTCAAACTAATCATGTATAAGGTGGATAAGTTGGCTGAGTAGTTATCTTTGTGGTAAGTGTTCGATTTCTGCCTTTGCCCATGCGTGGGCGGAGTCTGGGTGTTCTCACCGACTGTTCTCTGGTTTCCTCCTCCAGTCTGAAGACATGCTTTATAGGCTGATTGACTCATTTTCTGGCATTTGGCAGACGCTCTTATCCAGTGCTTTGAAATGAATACATTAACACTGGTTCATTAGGTCACAGACTTTAGGATACCATCAGCCTATAAACCCTGTTAGGAAATCTGGAGGAAATATAGCACATGGTTTATTCCACCACCTCGGTGCCAGAACATAAAAGAGTCTTTATGTTTAACTACCTCTTACCCTGAAAGATGGTGGGACCAGTTTGTGCAGTGCTAGTAGCCTCCAGGTTCCTCACAACGGTGTGTAGGATAAAGACAGATAATGGATGGATAGATAGTTATGTATAATAGGTTGCCCAATATTTCCATTTTCTCCTGTCACATCTGATGGTTTCTTGCTTTCTATACAAGAAAAATATCTAAATGCCATTCTAGCATTATTACCACTGATGAGTCTTA